>JAJMGU010000004.1:0-110763 GCA_030582675.1 Suhomyces sp. yHQL142
CCAAACTCTTTGGTAAATCCAGCTCTCGTTACTTAACCGCTGGTGTAATTGGTTCCAGTGCCTTGGCTGCCTACTACTACCAAAACAACAACAATTCCAATAACACTAACAATGGCTTGAAATTAATGGCTGGTGCCGTGGCCATCAACCATGCTTTTGTCCCAGAAGGAAAAAAATTACATGACTACCAACAGGTTTATAACGACATCGCCGAAAAAATCGAAGACAACCTCGATTTCGACAGTGGTGCCGGTTTCTACGGTCAGTTGGTCAGATTGGCATGGCATACCTCTGGTACCTATAAGAAATCCGATAACACGGGAGGTTCTTATCCTGGTACCATGATTTATGGACCTGAATCGTTCGATGGTGGTAACGCAGGTTTGGAAGTGGGTCGTTCATTCCTCTACGAATTCAGAGAAAAATACCCCTGGATGTCCAGAGGTGATTTGTGGACCTTGAGTGGGGTTGTTGCTGTGCAAGAAGCCGGTGGACCAAAGATTCCTTGGAGACCTGGCAGAAAAGACAGTACCGACAAAAAATTGGTTCCAGAAAATGGTCGTTTGCCTGATGCGTCCATAGAAGACCCCAAGTACGTTCGTGATCTCTTCAAGAGAATGGGTTTCAATGAAAAGGAAACCGTCGCATTAATCGGTGCCCATTGTCTTGGTAGATGTCATGCTCACAACTCTGGGTTCGATGGTCCATGGGGTCCATCTCCCAACATGTTCACCAACGATTTCTACGTTAGATTGTTGCAAGACTGGCACATCAGAGATTGGAACGGAGCCAGACAATACGAGGATGACGAATCCAAGTCCTTTATGATGTTGCCTACCGATATGGTGTTGAAAACCAGTAGCTACTTTGTCAAGTACGTCAGAGAATACGCTGCTGACGAAGCATTGTTCTTCAAAGACTTCTCCAAGGCTTTTAGCACATTATTGGAATTGGGAGTCACCTATCCTAAGGACTCCAAGCCATTCGTCTTCAAAACTGTTGAAGAACAAGAAGAAGAAAAATAATTTCGACCGATTAACAGTTGACAGAATTAAATATCATGAACAGAACACTTGCTTTAGAATAAATAATGTACAAAGAATAAGAAAATACTCGTAAGAAAACTGTTTGCAGACCCTATAATAACATAGGATTCTCAATAATTTTGTTTTGGCAACATTTAAGCAAAAGAAATAATTATGATCTCAATCAACCCTTCTATACCTTATCATTTGACATCTACAACCCAAAGCCCTGTTCCAAAATACGAACTCATGGGGGTGAAAAGTTACCCTACCTTTGAGGCGTAACTCTCAGTACGAGTCGAACATATCTCAGCACACTCTCACTCATCCGAAAAAACATCGCTGTTTCTCCCTCACACGACCCTAAACTTTTCAGATTCGAAAATTTTTCCTCACTCGCACCCACTATAAATTTTCAAGTTCAAGTAACTTTCAAAATCTTTTCACCTTCTTCTTTATTCAAGTCCGTTACCACAATGAAGTACATTCAAACCGAACAAATCTTAGAAATCCCAGAAGGTGTTACCGTCGCCATCGACGCCAGATCCGTCAAGGTTGTCGGACCTAGAGGTGAATTGTCCAAGGACTTGAAGCACATCAACGTTACCTTCACCAAGGTTTCTGACAAGGCCATCAAGATCATTGTCCACAACGGTGACAGAAAGCACGTCGCTGCTTTAAGAACCGTCAAGTCTCTTATTGCTAACTTGATCACCGGTGTTACCAAGGGTTACAAGTACAAGTTGAGATACGTCTACGCCCATTTCCCAATCAACGTTAACGTTGTTGAAGAAAAGGGTCAAAAGTATATTGAAATCAGAAACTTCTTGGGTGAAAAGAGAGTCAGACAAGTCAAGATCTTCGATGGTGTCACCGTCGAAACTTCTTCTGCCCAAAAGGATGAATTGATCATCTCCGGTAACTCTTTGGAAGATGTTTCCCAAAACGCTGCTGATGTCCAACAAATCTGTCGTGTCAGAAACAAGGATATCCGTAAGTTCTTGGATGGTATCTATGTCTCCGAACGTGGAACCATTGAACAAGATGCTTAAGTGTGTTTGCTGCTACAAAAAAGTTGTGTATTAATACATTCTTATTCATTTTCTTCTTTTTATTGTTTCAGGGTTTATATAGTCAATTTGGTTATTTTCATTTGGGTTAACCCTGTCTCATCATGTGGATTTGTTATCGAGCTCATTACAATGCAGAGCCACCAACGATCCACCGTAGATACTCGCGAGACACTAAGGGTTATTGCTGATTATAAAGAACTTCGGTTCGACTTCACTATTTTCACGCAGTAACTTGTCTCATAGTAAAATCAAGCCCATATAAAAAATTTCAAATGGTTTTTGGAATCAATTTTGGTTCCACTTCTGGTAACCTCCTATACTGAATGGTTTTGGTTGAGGAAGTTAGCGAAAGTGGTACCAAAAGAAATATTAGAGTTGTGGAATTTGGGGCTAAATTTTCATAAACCCACCCTAAAAGTCCTCACGTGCCCTCACATTGACTCACATAAACCGTCTCCCCACACAAACTTTTAACTACCATCTTTCTCTTCAAGTTTCGTCAACTTCTACCATGTCCATCAAAGTAGCATTCCTCGGGCCTGTGGGAACATATACCCACCAAGTATGTAACTGTGGTTTTATTTTCTACATCAAAAAACTAACCGTCTAAGGCCGTAATACAACAATTCGGTGATGATCCAACGAAAGTTGAAATCAATAGTCAGAAAGCCATTTCTGACTGTTTCGACGTGGTGAACTCGGGCGATGCGGAGTTTGCCGTGGTGCCGTTTGAAAATTCCACCAACGGACAAGTTGTGTATACATACGACTTATTGAGAGACTGGTTTCTTCCATCTTCATCCAAGTCTTCACCAAATTCTATACCCACACCTCCAGCCAGTGCTACTATCGAGTCCAGACCCAATTTCGAAATTGTTGCCGAACAATTTGTATCGATCCATCACAATTTCATCACCAATGCCAAATCATTGGCTGATATCACTACCATATATTCGCATCCTCAAGTATGGACTCAAGTATCATCATTCATGAAATCCTTGGACGTATCTGTTAATGTTTCCAAAATAGATACTTCGTCTACTTCTAAAGCAGCAGAACTTGTGCATCAAGATAAGACCAATCGTTCTGCATGTATATCCTCCAAAATGGCGTCCGTATTATATGATTTGCCTATTTTACACCAAAACATAGAGGATAATTCCAATAATACTACAAGGTTTTTGGTGTTGGGCCGTAAAAACCCCCCCTGTCCTCCCCTACCAGATAACTTGAATAACCCAAATACCCCATCAGGAACCTTTATTACATCCATTATATTTACATTGAACCATGACGATCCAGGTGCATTGGTTGATGCCTTGAATGGATTTAGAAAGCATGGTGTCAATTTAACATCCATTAATTCAAGACCATCTCATTTGAGAAAATGGCAGTACATTTTCTTTATTGAAATTATCGGGAAGAGTGATGAGGATGAACATGTTAGTAAGAGTATCGAAGAAGTTAGAGGGTGCTGTTTGGATTTGGTGGTATTAGGGACATTTGAAAGAAGTTGGAGATACAATTCTAAGTAACCAAATTCGTTGGCTTCAGTTCTGATACTTAAAATGGGTCCTCAACACTTTGGTGTTTCTTTTATCTGTAAATATTAGATAGACATAGCATAAAGATATAGAAGTGCAAGCCTAAAAATAGAAGAAGTCGTAAAGACGCCATAACCTATGGCTAATGATTTGATGGTGTTGTCCATCATGTGCTGTAAACCTGTAATGAATGAATTGTAAAATCTTCACTTTTATGGATGGTACGGAAATCCCCTCTCTCCTGATACGACGAGTGATAGCGTAATATTGGCCCTTGGACAGTGAGCTGTGTGTTGAATTGATACAATTACCTGCCAAACTTCTGGTACGTCCATTCGGTGTTATCTAATGGGCATGCATTTCTTGTCTTAAGCCATCTTTGGATACAATGCAAGTGGAACGCATGATTACACACACCCCATGCTGCTCGACACTCCGTATCACCTGCAGTAATAGCATTTGGTTGACATTCGATACATGGCTCCATCAAATGATTTCTGCAAATGGCACAGTTTTCAATTTGAATATCTAAACTGGGTTAGTATTTAGTACGGTGCAAATAGTCACAGGAGTGGTGAGCGGATCCAGTTACTAGAAGAACAGTCAACAATTGTGCCAGAGAAAACTCTTTTGAACATCTCATTTCAAATGGACTCGTGTTGTGCTGAACCTAATAATAAATTCTTTGATGGGTATTCATTCAATCCCTCAGATCATGATATCAACTATATGACCACTGCAATTGCAACAAGAATGGTAAAGCTCTCCCTTTTCTTCGACTTCTTTCGTCTAATACATACCCCAAGACCAGAATGCCACGGCTGTCCATTTTTTCACTTCGAATCTCTGTTTAGGACCCTTTGGTTTGGGTTCTTCTCTAAGTTCCACCTTCTCTGTGTCTGGATGGTTAGTAATCAGTTTGCGTTCAAAAAAGCTCAAAAAAGCGGGATTCCCGCATCGGGAAACGTACCACTGTCAACATCCATACGATCGTGCTCATCTGACATTTTCGTTGGCTGCGTTCCTTAAGTGTACCTAATCTTAATGTATAAGAATTGTGGACCTGGAGTAGGGTTGACCGCTTTTCGATTTTGATACAGATGTGTGAGATCCGGGGTTAACGCGTGTTCGGTGTGAGAAATTCGGGTAGCGAAGTCAGTTCCGGTTGCAGTGTCACGTGTGAGACATGGTAGTATTGTCCGACCAAATACAGTACATAGAGAAGTATGAAACCCTGTTTACATGCTGCCAAATTAGTGGCTCAAGACAACTGACAGACAAATATAAGCGGGAAAACCACAATCCTAGAACTATTCAATTGATCACGCTCATTTTTCTAACCCAAAAGTCCGTTTTATTTAATTGTCTAGTCAAGTTCTTCGATCATGTCTGGAGTAGATGGAGATCTCATATCTTCTTTATACCCCCCGCCACCGGTATATTACACCTTCTTCACACCAGAGAATCTCGGGAGATTGGATGAATGGAAGGAACGCCAAAAACAGAATCTGAAAAATGATGGAAAAGGGTTGCAAACTAAGGAAGAAGACACAACCAGTGGAGACATAGATATTGATAAAGAAGATGAAAATGAAGAAGAGAGCATAGAGAGAAATGGAGACGTTGCAACAAAAGAAGCTAGTGACATACAGTCGGAAAGAAAGGAAGTACTACCTCCTGGCGAATTAAAATTCTTGATACCTCCGAAGGCACCTGAAGGTACGCACTATAGAGGATACGGAAATTTATGGGCATTTGAGGACAAATTACCCAGCTTGAAAAGTGCCAATTGGGAACAATTGTACAAGGACGATGACGAGTCTATTACGTCAGAAACTAAAATCAAGGAACTCCATAAATTGATGGACTCGTTACTATTAAACTTTTTGGAATTGGTTGGTTTAGCCTCGGTAGACCCTCAACAATTCGAAAAGAAAACAAAAGATATATCGCTCATCTTGATCAATATCAACCATCTCTTGAACACATACAGACCCCATCAATCAAGAGAGAGTCTTATTATGTTACTCCGAAAACAAATTGAAGCAAAGAGAGCGGAAATAACAAAGATAGATGAAGTGAGTCAAGATGTCAAAGATAAGATATTAACCTTGACAAACACTATTGAAGAGGATGACGATGGCCTCCTCAGTAATGATACTAAAGAATCTACTGTTGATACAATCAAAGACGATATAATCAAGGTACTCTTGTCGAAAGGATTATAAAAGATTGCTTTTGCAGTCACTACAAAGACATTTTGTAGTTACATCTATATTAATGAAGCACGTATAATAGTTTATGTACGTTCTTTCCCATCAAAATCTAAAGGGTGTCAAACACAAGAGGTGGCTCTTTTTTCGTTAAATGGCTCAGGAATTAAAAAAATGTTAGAACTACAACGCAAAACCCATGACCCATGTCAACCTTCATGTATATGCTTGTCATTCATAGTATTCTATAATGATATCTTGTAATGCTCTTTTTGGCGCCAAGATCGATGCAATTATTGAGCAAATAGCTTTTTAGAACAAATCCAATATATCGTTATTGGATTTCTTTCCATTGTTCTGTTCGTTTTGATTATTGCTCAAATTCAAATTGTTGAACGCTTGGCTCACTCCCTGATCCTGACCGGGGCCTGTGATCGGACTTGGGGATGCTCTGGTGGTGTTGAACAAACTTAAAATATCATCAGTAGTAGACGTACCTGGGGTACTAGATTTGGTAGTTGTCGTGCTTGGGGCATTAAACAAATCATTTAATTCATCAAGCAAGCTACCACTACCACCATTCTGATCCCCAATGCTTTCTGATTCATCATCATCGAAATCAAGAAGGTTTTCATTCTTGCCATTCTTGATGATTTCTTGTTTTGCTAAAGTCTTCAAGTCCTCGATGTCTTTCGTGGATGCACTTGTTCTTCTCTTTTCAGTTACCTTGGCGCTATCGATGAACGTAAAAGCTGGTTTATGATAAACAGATGACATAGTTGACAACTCATCGATTAAAATTTCCAAGACATTAGGATTGAATTCGGATATGGTTGATTTGATAGGTGGTAATTTGGAAAGGATGACTTTCTGTTGGGATTCGTTTGAAGAAGATGATAATAATCTCCAGTACAAGTAAGCCTTGTCTCTGACATCTGGATTTTCACAACTATTCGTGGTTAATTCCAATACTTTCTGAAGAAGATTCGAGTAATTCAGTTGATTAGGAAACTTAAGGTTCACTTTAACAACCGAAGTTAAAATATTTAATTGTAAAGTCGAATCATACTCAAGAAATCCTTCGATCAAGGTGGACAACTTTTCACCTAAGCTGGAGAAGTATTTTGGATATTCTCCTAAAAGCCAAATGTAACCAGATATGGCTTCTCGCTTTTCCAAATCTTGGATATGGTTGGATATAATCGGAATTATTAAGGTGATCAAGTCATTTTTACCAGGGTACCTTCTCAAAATATTGGTTAATACTACAACAGATTCGTTGATGATCAAATCACCACCTCTTTGGTCAATCAAGTCACCCAACAAATTCACAGCTTTAACCACACATCCAATCAAATTTATACCCACAGAGCCAATGGATTTGATAGATTTAGTCACCAATGCCGGTTCGAATTCCATGGCGTATTCCTTAAGTTCGCTCAACAACAAGGTACTATTATGGTCGTTACATAATCTGATCATAATTTCAAGCTTCTCCAACTTCAAATATAATGGGTCTGAGTATCTGATGAAGAAGACACGTAATTCCTTTGATAATATTTGTGGGTACTTTTCCAAGATAATTCTAATGTTTTTTAATCCAACATACTGGGCTTCAGGGATGGACGAGCTAATAAGCGACACCAATGGTGACGACAATTTCTTGAGGATGGTGTTCTTTTGAGTTTGACCTGGAATTGATTCCAAGTGGTGAAGTATAGTTTTGATAGAACTCAATACCACAGAAGGGTTTACGTGTTGTAATTGAGGGATAACTCTCTCGATGATATGATTGACTTCTTCAATATTGGAGGTATCGTAGTCATTCAACGTAGTGAGAATGATAATTCTTCCCCATTCAGTGCACTCGTTCAAACAGGTCAACAAATTTTTGATGAGAGGTTCGTTGATGACCAATACTTCCAAATTGGGGTCCTTGTTCATGTCCTTGATCTCATACAATGCATTCAAAGAATTGGCTATGACCATTGGGTTGGGGTCCTTCAACAATGCCTTCAATTGATCCAAGAAACCAAACTCAATACACATTTCTGGGTTCAAATCAAACAACTTGGCCACACAGATTGCGGCAGTTTTTCTGACGTAGGGGTTGTCGTCTCTGAGAGTTCTCAGAAGTGGGACTTCCATGTAATCCACCATCTTGCTGACACGAATACAACCCATGGTTCTGATGGCCAAGGCCCTGATCAATGGATTTGGATCCTCTGTGTCCTGAACAAACGTGTTAACTGCCAAAATACATAACTCGGGGTGTGATTTGGCATAGTTCATCAAATAAAGGTACACCAACTTCTTCTGTTCAAGATCATAGGTGGCGATATTTTTCAACACATCGGGAAAAAGCGACGACACGTCTTTCCCGATGGTCATGGCCTGAATCACCCGCTGTATGGCATCTTTTCTTTCATTCTTATATTGTGATACCAAGCCAGCTTTCAACTCGAAGGTCTCACCCTTTTTGGGGCCCTTGAGGAAGTTCCGGATCTTTCGTTCTAAGGACATCGATGCTTTGCAGAAGACTATGAGATTCTTTGGCTCTACTGAACGATTGAAGTGGATATACTGAAAAGGAGGGTACTTACTGAGGATTCGCTTTGGTGTTTATATTGGAAAATGGCGTCGATCGCGATTTGGTCACGTGTGTTTCACGTGCAGTTTGGAGACTAAGTGTAACAACATTAATTAGCAGGAGAAGTATTGGACATTTGTGAAGATAGTAGTTTGGTATACTTAGATGAGATGTGACTTTAGAAGTGGTGCCTCTTTTATTTAATTTGAATGTATAAATGTTAAAATTTGTACTTTTTTTGATAAATATTGAAAAATATGTATTGTATTGTATTAGAGTATAAATGTCGGCATACCTCAATTGTTTGTAGCCCAAATAGTGTTTTCAGTTGCAACTAGTATCAGAAAACTAATATGAGGCTCAGTAAGTCACTTGGGTATCGATATTGTCTTCATTGCCTACCATTAGTTGTATCACAACCTTCAATCTCTTCAAATTCAATGTTTTCACGTGACCAAATGTCAACTCAACCAAGGTGTATAATAACTATTGTGCTTATTTGTACTACCCTTCTTTACACCTCAAACAACTCTTAGATGGCCGTTTACGGCAAAAACCGCAAGAAGCCGCGGTTTTCGTCCGACACGTCTTTATTTTCCAGCGATGAAGAAGACGAAACTCCAAACACGACGGGAATTATCACCACAAATGAAAAATTGGTACAGATAATAAATGATTCAAGTACAACGAGACCGAGAGACCTCCTTCCATCAGCAGAGATCGTTAGGTCGCGTAAATCACCATCAGATTTTGAACTGTTGGATTTTGAGGATCAGTTGACCACTTCTCCGAGAAAATATACCAGGGTATTGAATGTTTTAGAACAGTCACCACAAAGAGTATTGGTTAAACCAAGAGGATTACATGAACAATTGAAGAAGCTAGCGGACGAAAATAACGTGCAACAGAAATCACAGGACCGCAAAAGTGTAAAGATAAAAAGAAAGGTCGAGAAGACACGAATATCTACTCCAAAAGCACAAAAAAAGACCAAACCTCAAACAAAATTGAAAGTATCTCCAAGCTTGGCGACCCCCAAAGAAAAAGATGCATGGGCAGATCTCTTTGAAAACATCGAAGAGGTAGAGATCCCTAAGCTCCATGCAGAGGTAGAAGAGGACGAACTAACTGACTCGGATTCCAAAGAAGATCACCTCAATGATTTAGCTTCTTTTTACAAAGAATTCGACTCACCAGCCACAACCCCAATACTAGCGCAAGTGAATCATTTCGAGTTCAATCAAAACAGTCCATCAAGACCTAAACCACGTTCTACGAATCATGTTTACGGAGAAGAACGGAGCTTTGTACTACGAGAAGATCCCGCGAATGCTACAACTGCTACGGAGACTCTAGTAGAAGCCGATGATGATGAACGAGATATTGCCAACATTAACGATTTACGAGCTCTTGGTAAAACCAATCAGATCAGAGACACAGCTGATACTATTTTAGAAGGATTACAATTGAAAAATGCTCCCGATATCATTGGAGGAAACTCCATGTTGATAACATCATTACTTGATTTAATCCATGAATTGGACTCTGCCAACACAGAGTGCGTAACTTCAGTTGATATCCGTATTGCTAAACAATTGGGTACAATATATACCACTACTCAAACATACAAGGACGACATAGCGAGGGAGTTCCTTCAGTGGTTGCTAAGTTATTGCCTCTATAGGCTTGTGCAAAGTTCCAAAAATCCATTCAAAACAATATCGCAGTTCCACATACATATTCGAAGCATCTTGAATAACTTAGGTACTACCAATGATCATTCAAATGTCTTGAATATTCTGGCAATGTCTCGATCACGAACCACTGAACTCAAATCCAAGCTTCCAGCCCCTAAAGAGATCCAATTAATGTTTGTCTCGTTATTAGCAGGATGCCCCTCTCTTACGTGGGCAGAACTTGAAGTCATAGATGAAATATGTGGATCTGAGGAAGGATTGGAAACGAATATTCTGGTTTTGACATTCATTGAAAGGTACGCAGAAGCATCCAAACATATAGAGCAGATAGGCATTTTGAGTACGTGGATACCCAATGTTTTCAAAAGACTCTGTGAAAATAAGTATCTAGAGCTGGATCTCCAACTTATGAAAATTGTGGTGTTATTGTCAACCAATTATAATACAAATCCAGAGGTAAAAGCCACGATCTACCAAGATAAGCATTTCATTCCCTTAGTTGATGCAATCAACACATCATTGAAACGAATAAAGACGGATAAAGCACAAACATTGGAGGTAAACTTGTCACTATTTGTCATTGGCTTTCTTATCAATTATAGTCAAAATCATCCCATAAAAACGATTCAACCACTTGAACCATTCAGTGAGCTAGGCAGGACCTTGGCTACGATAAAATCTAGTGAAGAATCAATTGGTCATTTGCTAGGCTACTGCTGGGTATTTTTAGGGTTAGTCAAGAAGCAAAGAGGAGAAATAGCCATCAATGATAGCTTGTTAGTAAAGAAATTGAACCAATTTAAAGAGTCAATAAGTCAAGCAAATGGATTAGAAATACTCATCAATCAGGTGCTAGAAGCACTTGAGACTACAGGGTGCAAATAAATGACCATTGGAGGTAGCAACTAAGGAAGTATAGCTTTTCTGAATAATTTGAATTTGTATTATGTGGAGTTTATGTAGCAGTTAAACTGTGCTTTTTTGTCGATGGTTTAAGTTGCCTCATGAATATCAAGCAGCAATAATGGTAGTAGACTTCATTGATGGTATCAGATTTATTGAACACTAATAATGATAGTTAACGTCCCGGAATACTGGCACTAATGGTATAACATTGAAAGAACATGTTTATTCGTCCTTGATACCGGCAATAGCTCTACCGGCGTAGAACAATGGCAAGGCGGTGGCCACAGTGAAGATGGCGTAGTATGGGTATACCAAGAACTTGGAGTGCTTTCCTCTCAACCATAATGGCTTGGTGGAGTTTTGGTATTGTTTTTGTAATTTGATGATTCTTTGAGGATCCATGTTGAAACTGGGCTGGTTAGTACGTTGATGTATATACCGTGGATAAAGAACTAAAAATGCTCTGAAACTGGGTACTTACAGTAACTTGGTGTTGGTAGGTGTAAGTTGTGAAAAGTTAACTATCAGTTCATTTTTTTGTAGCTACTCTCAATGGTTTTTCCTCCTATTGGTCGGGCGATTTTGTGGCGCCGATTACGTAAGCTGGGTTATAGGTGGTTCTTCCTATAAGTAAGAGAATCACCCCAGATTACATATTAACAGTTGGATACTTGAACGTGATATATTGTTTTGTTACTATATGTATAGTGGTATTGTTCTTTATCGTCACTCATAAACTATTCCTCCTCATCACTACTATCCACAATTCTCGACGGCCTCGAACTAGTATGTCTTCGTATCTCTCCTTCGTCGTCGTCTTCTTCCTGTAAATGTTCGTTATGAAAGCCTTCTAGGGCTTCTTGTAAGTCATCCGAGTCATAATAATCGTACTCGTTATCGTCCTCAGCATAGCTAAGCTCAATTGGGCTGTCTCTGGTTCCTCCTCTTTCCCCATCATCAAAACCGCGCCAATCAGTCGAGGCATCACTCGAGAGTATATCCTCGTCGGAATCTCTATGTATGTCCCGATTTATGATATTCACATCTCGGGTATCCACAAAACTATCATCTGTATCGTACTCATCACTGTGGGAAAGCTCGATGACTCTGTCCGAATTATCACTACCAATAAGGGGAAGTTCATCCGAGGAATATGCGTCTGGGTCTTCATCTTCATCCTGCGCTACCCTGAAGCGGGTCCCACAATGGAGGCACACCGTACCATTGGCTTCCCAATGACAATTTCCACATCGAGGTACTCCGTCAGAGGTATCCAATATGGTTAATGCAGATTTGAACAATTCTCCGAACAATCGGGTATTTTTCACGTCGTATTCATACGCTTTGATGCTTTCGCTCTGATGAGCACTGATTTTCTTCCGTTCTTCCTCCAGCGACCTTGTCTCCACAATCAAATCGGTCATGTTCTTCACGATCTCTTTCAATTGGATATTCACCACCGGTTTCTGTTCGATTTCGTGCCGGCAACTGGGACAGTTGATTTTGTTCTGGAACCACGACGAGATACACTCGTAGCAGAACGAGTGTCCACACTCCGTGGTAAATGGTACATGCATCGGCTCCGAACATATGGAACATTCAGTCGTAGTTGTGATCTTTGCTAGAAGATTACTGGTGAGTTCATGGTCCTATTGAAGTTAGTAAAACGGCGCTAAACGACAGACTCATGGCAACTATTGAATTACTTACTATCTCGTGCCACAATGTGCTATCACCTTTCGCTAGACCCATTGTGCTGATGTGTGATGACTTACTACCACTGAACACCTTTGAGCTGATGACTATATAAATAGGTCTACGTGCAGGATGACAACACCGTACTGCATAGTGTACAAGCCATCATAAAGAACAATTTGTGTGATATATGGATGCAAAATAAAAACAAATGTAGTCATCCGGTCCAATATTACTAATGAGTTATGGCTTGAGATATTGAATATCGTATATGACGATTCTATTTACACTATGATACAATATATGCAGTAATTATGAGGCTTTTCAGCCAGTGCAACCTATACTTTTCTGTGGTCACTCTCCTCTATCCAGGTATTCAAGAATTTAAACATTCTGGATACTGTTGTAGCTATCTCAGGCTCATCTTTCTCCAATCTAAGATTGATATCAGCAATCAAGCCGCGAAGTCGGTCGATAGTATTTAAAAGAGCACTCTTCTTGAGAGCAAACTCGGACGAATCCAATGCATCAATCGAATCTTTCTCTTTTGCTTCTTGATTTCTTTGATGTTTGGCTTTTTCATGCTTTAATTTATTCATCAACTTTTTCTCAATAAAGCAGCATTGGTTATAAATATACGGACTAAGAGTGATGTCATCGATTGGAAATGAATCTATTGCACCGATCATGCCTTCGAAATCACTGCACGTACAATAGTTCCGAAGCTCTATATTCAATTTCATCATCCGAGTTTTATCGTCGAGGTCTTCACCACTGATTTCTTTCAAAAGCTCTGATGCTTGTTTGAACAAATTTTTGTTCATCAACATTCTTGCAAATTTAATCTTGTTATTCGTACTTATTGAACTAACCTCGATTACTTCAAAGTATTCGGCTAATGATTCCTTGGTATTCCGTGCCTGCAAAACGATCAAGTCCAACTCGACCTTCCGTTTATCATACATTCGGATCTTCCTGAGTAAGTCTATTAATACTTTCTTGTTGTTCAAATCCAGTCTTCTAAATGTACTGATAATCAACAGAGTATCTGGTCTGACCCCTTTTCTGAGAACATCATAGAATCCCTTGTTTAGTCTATATTGAACCTGATCAGAGAACTTGAGTATGCGGCCATTTTGATCTTGTTTCCACTCTATCGACTTCCAGTATGCCGAGTCGTACTTCTTTTTCTTGAGTTCCAATATATTCTTATCTAAATGGTAAGGCATCAATTGGGAGTTAATCTTTGTGATTTTGAGTTTGTCGAGTAGTTTGATCTTGCTGTATTCTGGAAGATCTTTTTGCTTGTTTATCCAATTATGAAACTCTTGACTGAATTCCACAGCTTTATAGGGGTATGTTTTGACAAAGGATTCGAAAAGTTTCTGAAGATAAACTTCTCTAAATTGGATCTTGCACTTGGACGATTCTAAATACCTGGCGAGTAAAATGAATTTATCATGTTTCAAGTAATAATTGGCAATGAGATCGAAATGCTCATGTCCCAACTGCATACCTTTATCATTAATAGTCATTAAAATGTACTGGATCATTTCAATGTTGGAATATGTTACAAAGAATTTCAATAAGTTCAAGTAGAACGCTCTTATCTCCTCATGTGTTCCAATATTACTTGCGATTTGATTGATTTCGAATAAATCTTCTTCTTTGATGAATTTTTCATTTGAGATTGGGTCTCTTTTGATAATGACGTTTTGTAAATGAATTGATTTTATAAGGTAATGGTCAGAAAGATGATAAGTGTCAATGAGGTCATTCATTGTCTTCAACTCTTCCTTAGATGCAAATTTGTAGTGTTCTTTCAACAACATACTGAGAATTTTGGGGGTAGGAGGGATCGACAAGGAACTTTGCCAACTTTGAAATGTGACCAAGAGATTTTCAAATAATGAATCTACTTGGATTAATTGATGTATGATAGTCTCTAGTAAGGTCACTTTCAACGGTCTTCCTAAGGAGAGTACGCTGTGAAATAAAGTCTTTGCAAATTCTACCTCGTAGTTGAGAATGAATCCACTGAAAATGTATCCTAATGTACGCGAGTTGTAGGTAGAATTTTTGAGGTACCCATGCACCATGGATTCTAGATTGGCTAGATCGTTCATATGAAAGCTCAACCAAATATAGTGTTCTTGAAATGATTGATTGGAGTTGGGGACCACATAGCCAAAATCCTTACATATGTTGTAAAGGTATGGTATTCGAGGGTAGATGCTTGTGTAAAATGCTGAGTCAAGATCTAGTCGATTCTTTGCCTTATATAGTGGAATTTCTATCTCACACTCAGGCAGATCTCGCGGCGGGACACTGTTGATGGATTCATCTAGAATATAAAGAAGTATATTCGAGTCTATGTGTTGCTTGTTTTCGTGCAATTTTTCGTGAACCAGAAGAAGGTCTCCTCGTTTCAACAACAATGCTATTCCGTTGATAAGCTGACGCTGCGGATACGTGGTAATTATTCCCAATGGGTGTGTATGGATATCAGGTTGACTATGACGTGGATGCGATTGTGCTTGTACAGCACTGGTGGGAATCGCGTGTTTCAAGTACTCAGAGATGCGTTTGGGCGATTGGTGGGTCTCCGAATCTGAAGTCGAGATATTGAAGAGTTTGGCCGGTAAAGTCTTGGATGTCTTGATAAACCAGTTGGTATAAGAAGCATCTAGAAGCTGTTGATTGGTGCAGAAGGGATGGTTTGTGGCCAAAAAAGTGGGCCGCTGTCGAACCGACTTGTAGTTGCGAAGATTGAAGTACAAGTTGTGACAGGTCTTCCTGAAGGGCAACTGTCGCAACAGCATGAGTAACAATGACTATGAAGACCCGTACATAAAGAATGAAAGGTGTACCACGAAGGCTGGGGGTGAATTCGAGGTGGAGGATGCGGCTTGAGTGTTCCTGGGCGTGTAATCTAGAAGCTCAGGTTGGTCTGGGAACGATGTGTTGAGTTTTGGGCAAATTTGGTGAAGTTTCGTGGAGTTGGTGATACTCTACGATTTAGCCAATAGGCCCAAATCAGTATGGTACCACTGGAAAAAAATTTGCCAGGTAGACCGTGCATGTGACGCACGTGTTTTGAGTGAGTGAAACACGTGACTTGCATACTATGTAGATTTACTATGGTGCAAGTAGTGTCACAAGGAATGCCTTGCTTATTATTGGAGAAAAAGATACAGCCAGAGGACATGGCCGATTATGATCTATTACTTGCATATTTGATACTCGAAGTACAAGTATGGCTCGCTTGTAACTCCTCCACCTGGAGAATGTCTTGGCTCACTATAATAATAGTACCAATTAGCGGTCTTGCGTGTGTAGGACTCCATAGACCCTTAATAGCCACAGAGGTGCCTATTTACTGGGGCTGAAGTGGATCTTATTATTAGCATACTAAGAAAAGAAAAGCGCTTTCATATGGTTCGGTTTACGAGTGGTTAAAGGTAGCCAAGAAGTCAAGCATTGAGGCAAAAGCCTAATACTAATTGGTGAGAATTGACCAAAAATAGTACTAGTTATTACCGAGAACACCAAGAATTGGAGCGTGGTTTATGACTCAAAGCCAGGATAACTATTGAACGGACTCTTCAATTCGGTCACCATAAATACTCTGAATGTTTTGAATGTTTTGAATGGTTTGTTGTGGTCAAGTCTCCCTTTCTCTCCACTCTTGCTGTGAAAATCGCTCAAATCATGAGAAAATACTCTCTCATACCTCGAAAACACATTGTTTCCCAGCCTAAATGCCGCTACAAAGCTTGTTTCCAATTTGACTCATCCAGGCTAATTTGAGAAACTGCTGGTGTATCTTATTCTCTCTCTTCACGAACCTCAACCAGTTCTTCGCAATTTTCAGTATTTCTTCAGCCTCAGATTTTTCAGGAATTTTTTCATCTACTAGTAGTAACCCAGAATCAAGAAGCCCATTCAAAGGTACCTTAAAGCTGGACTTATCCCCCTTTATTTACACCGTGCGATAGAGAATCACGCCAGCTTCACATCGCCACTCTTTGCAGCTTCTTACCATCGATATAGCCCTTTGGATCCCCTCCCCATCCGTCCCATCGCACCTTCCTCTTTAGTAGCCAATTCTCCCCCATGTGCGCGCCCATTATTTGCTTGCCTCATTAAACTTTCCTCTGTATATAATCCCAGGAATTTCTTCATCTGGCATCACTTCACGTTTTCTCTACCAAACCACCAGCTGTCAGCTCTAGTGTTCCGTTCATACATGATTACCAGTCACCACTCCGTCCCCACCCACTGCCTTGTACTGCCCCACAACTAAAGGTCGTACTTCTCGAGGTCTCGTCTCAAAAACTATGAGTTCCAGTTTACACTGTGCCCACTAAATTAAACTATAAGCAATAGCCATGTCTGACTCTGAAAGCTACCGCTCGGCGTCTCCCGCCAGAGATATCCGTAACACCAACCCGGACGAGGTTTTGGACGACCACAGACACCAGGAACCCTCGTTGCCTGTTCGTGGCAGCAATGCCCCGGCGCTGGCTGCTCCCCAACACTCCCACTCATCTCCCACCAATTCTTCAGCTATTGCTGATGAAAGTGGAGACGAAATCGATCCCCACCACAGAGTGGACCATTCCCACTACAACCACGACCACCATCAGTCCCAGTCCCAGTCCCAGCCCCAGCCCCAGCCCCATCCTCAGTCCCACTATTCAAGACACCAACCCTCTTCGCAATCAAACTATAATGCTCCCCATCAGCACCACCACTTTCAGCACCAACACCCCCAGTACGATCCATCCCAGGCCCAGTCCCAGGCTCACCCTCCCAGAACTATTGTCACTGATACCTCAGCGCTGGTGCACTCTGGCAACGCTTCTCTCAGAAGTCAACGTAATTACATGAACAGCTTGCGCCGTGACTACAACCTACACAACAGTGGCGATGAGTACGACGATGCCGATCCATACCTGGACACTTCTGCGGGCTTGCCCTTTATCCGTGGTACCCCTGGCTCGTTGGCTGCGGCCACTAGACGTGGAAGAACGAGTGGAAGATCACACTCTTTTTCCGAACAAGTCAAGTCTTTAGTCAACCCTAAACCCCAGGGTCACCATCCAAGCAATTTACAAGAACCAGTCACCCAGGGGGGTATATTGCAGCCTCCAAACTCGGGTAGTATTTTGAAAAATTCGGGCAGTGTACAACATTCCAACCCGAGAAAGTACAAGAGAAGCGGATCTGTGGTTGAAAACTTGGAATCCGACCTTCTTTCCCCATTAAACAAGTCCAAGACCAACGATAGTGGATTGGATGATAAACCCACCAAGAGAGAAAGAAGACCATCCCGTTCATCGATTGACAGTGAAGCCGACTCTCATGCCTCTAGATCCTCTCAAGAAACCGAAGAAGATGTGTGTTTCCCTATGTTGAGAGAACATATCAGAGTCAAAGGAATTGATTTCGATGAAATCGAGGACTTTATCAAGGAAGAAATCGAAGAAGATCGCTTAGTGAAACAGCAACAACAAATCATCGCCGAAAAAACATCATTTAGAGTTAATACAAGAGACGGAAAGTCCACCGGCTCGATCGCCTCTAGAGCCCCTAGTTCAGCTGCTCTCAAGTATACACCCAAGAATATTTTGAAAAAGCTCACCACCAATGTCAAAGCTGATGAGGCTTCGATCAAATCAATTCATGACACTCGTCCATCTGACTCTTCCACCATGGATGAAGAATTCGAAAAATCAAAGAACTCTCCAAGCAGAAACTACCATCACGAAGATATTTCTTCTGACTCCGAGCAAGTAAAATTCGGAGGAACTAGAATCACGGGTAGCGAATCGGCCTTACCTGATAGATTTTCATTCTTCAGTTCCGAATCTGAAGAAACAGTACATGCACCTGATATCCCTTCGTTGATTGAACCAGGTCAAACTGTTAGTGAGCTATTCAGAAATGGTGAAAGCACTTGGTGGTTAGATTGTATTTGTCCAACGGATTCGGAAATGAAAATGCTTGCTAAAGCATTCGGCATCCATCCTTTGACAGCCGAAGATATCAGAATGCAAGAAACTCGTGAAAAGGTTGAATTGTTCAGGAATTATTATTTCGTTTGTTTCCATACCTTTGAGGCCGACAAGGAATCTGAAGACTACTTAGAACCTATCAATGTTTATCTTGTTGTATTCAGAGATGGTGTCTTGTCTTTCCATTTCTCTCCTATCACCCATCCTGCGAATGTGAGAAGAAGAGTTCGTCAATTGAGGGACTATGTTGATGTCAGTGCCGATTGGTTATGTTATGCTCTTATCGATGACATTACTGATGGATTCGCACCTGTCATTACTGGTATAGAATACGAAGCAGATGCTATTGAAGACTCTGTATTCGTAGCCCGTGACCAAAATTTTAGTAATATGTTGCAGAGAATTGGTGAATCGAGAAGGAAGGTGATGACGTTGATGAGATTACTCTCTGGTAAAGCAGACGTTATTAAAATGTTTGCTAAGAGATGTCAAGATGAAGTTGCGCATTCCAACCCCGGAATGCATCCTCTCCCTCCACCACATGGAACCCCCGGTTACGATTCCTCCCATCTTGGTCCAAGTGATTATCCAGTTGGGTTCAATCAAGGAGGTACTGGAGGCGTTAGCTTTGGACCAAACCCCGGTGCAAATGCCCAACATTTTAGCAATCATTGGCAACACCACACACCCGCTGGAATTGCACAACCAAGAGCTGATATTGCCTTATATTTGGGTGATATCCAGGATCACGTTGTCACTATGTTCCAAAACTTGTTATCTTATGAAAAGATTTTTAGTAGATCTCATGCCAATTACTTGGCACAGTTACAAGTTGAATCTTTCTATTCCAATTTGAATGTGACCGAGCTTTTGTCGAAGGTTACGATTCTTGGTACAGTATTGGTTCCTTTGAACTTGATAACTGGTTTATTCGGTATGAACGTGAGGGTTCCCGGCCAGGACGGTGGTACACTCCAATGGTTTTTTGGTATTTTAGGTGTCATGGTCTGTATTGCTCTTTGTGCTATAATCACTGCAAACATGTGGTTGTCGAGAGTGAAGAACAATGATATGTCACTGCAACCAGCCAGTTCCAAACGGTCAATCAAGAGTTTTGGCATTAGAAGAAGTGCAGCTAAGTCGATACTTAGTTTCCCCAACAAGTATGAATAAAAGCTTGTGAATGCTTTTGATGAGTACAACAACTTGTTGAATCATCGCATAATTCACTTGAGGTGTGCTTCTTAGAGTTCAGCCTGTAAAAGGTTGTTGCTGTACTTAAAATACAGCGAATTTTTGTTCAGTTTATTATAGATTTATATATCATGTATTTTTTTTTTGGCGTAAACACAATATAATTTAAAATTAATCTTGAGTCTTATGTATTATTATTGACTATTAGTCTATTTGCTTTTCGTTTTCTTTTTATCATTCTTGTCTTTCTTATCTTTTTTACCATGCTTTGACCATTTGTTTTCTTTCACCAGTACTCCTTCATCTTCCATAGGTATCCAGATCTCGTTATCCTTGGCACCTTCTGGATTAATTGTTCCATTTTTATCATTGAACACTTCTTTTCTCCAGTTTTGTAAGTGCTTCTTTTTGGTGTACTTTCTCTTGTCTTTCATTCTGGCCTCCTTCTCTCTATATGGAGCAAATTTCTTGATACCGATGAAAGTATTCAATTGTTTATCGTCGGCTAATAAGATATCTCTGGTAGAGAGACCGAAGGTTTCTGGTGAGACTTCACGATATCTGAATTTGATGTCTTCTTTGCCATTCGACCGGCCTCTTTCTTCTTCAACTTCATCAACAATTCTAGCAGCATTTGCTTCCACAATTTCTTGAGCTTTTGCTCTTAATGATTCTTTGGTCTTTTTGGATGATTTCTTCTCTTTCAAGGAGTCCTTTTTGGATTTTTTCTTTGGTGGTTCATCGACTTCTTCTCCGAGTTCCTCACCTTCATCTTCTCCGAGTTCCTGTTCTTCTTCGTCTACTTCCACGTCCTCTCCTTCGTCTTCACCATCATCAATATCTATTAAATCATCATCGAAAGTTGGCTTTTCCATTTCTGCTCCGTAGTATTGTTCGTTGAAGATTTCTGCCATCTTGCTATCCCAATCAGCATCATCAAAATCATCATTAAGGAGCGAATCACCAAATACTTTTTGAATAACTTCTTCACTGATATCATCGCCAACTGCTTCCTTTATCTTGGACAATCTGTCTATCACCTTGTTCATCTTTGAGGTTTTCTTCTTCTTTACTAATTCTTCCTTCTTTTTGTTTTCCTTTTCTCTTTCTTCTTGTTCCTTTTCTCTTTGTCTCTTACGAGCATTGGTGGCTGATCTTCTTAATGTGGCTTGATTTCTGGCATATGATACAATTTCGGCGGAATTGGCATCCTCGTAACGGAAGTTATATGCATGTTCAAACTGCTCAACAGCATCATCGAAATCCTCTTCATCGTCCTGGTTGATTCTATCCAAGTTGATGACCTTGTCGTTCTTGGTTGGAATCCATGCTTGGCTATCAAGGAATGCCTTCAAAAACTCTGATTCGTTGGCAGCAGGGTTGGGCAATTTGATGGGTCTATCCTCAATGAGTTGTGCTCTTGTCTTAGGCTCAACTTTTTTCAAGAATCCGTCATCTTCATCGTCTTCATCTTGATCCTCATCTCCACTAAATGCATTTTTGATATCCGAAAGTAATTGATTTCTCTCCTCTCTTTGTGCAACCACAAATGGCTTCTCGCCATCTACGGTGCCATACTCTTCGTCTTCATTCTTGTAGTCTCCAGATAACAAGTTCTGTCTGTGATAATCTTTCAAATAGAGTGGTTTCTCCTTTTTGGTAGCTGAGACTACGTTCTCTGGATCATCAAAAAACTTGAGGTTGGAGTCCAAAAGCTTCTTTGGATCAGTCTTGATTGCTTGTAAAACCTTCTCGATTCCTTCTTCCACGTCCTGGGTAAGCAAGTCTCCGAACTCGTCCTCTTCTTCTGAAGATGAGGATTCCTCATCGGAAGATTCTAGATCAATTTTCACTTTTTTGGGCTCTTCTTTTTTAACGGGCTCCACTTTTGGGGGTACAATTGCGACTGGACCATTGCTGGCCTCTTCTTCTCTAGCCTTCTTGGCGGCAGACTTCTTTCTAGCCATATTGGGAGTTTTACTTATGATATATATCGCTTGGGGTAGTGATTAATTTATTGGTTTTGAAAAATGTGAGATGAGATGTCTGGTCGTGCGTGGCCAGGAATATTTATAGTATGGGGGTAGACTTACTGCTCATAGATACAAGATACACTTCAATAAATAGGATTGGATTAATGGCTGATATATATAAAAGTAACACCATACTTGCTGGTTTTCAGATATATGGTTATCATATTTCACGTAATTTTCTCTTCACAAATGAAGATCCTGGAACTTTAACTGGGGTACTTCCTTTTCTAAATACCACCACTTATAGGCGAACTCACTTCTATTTAAGTCCAAATTTTCTGATAAGATTTTCCATAAAACTGATACCATAAATGTCCTTTCATCGGGGTTACTTTCATTCACTACTATCCAAAATTTATCCAACCAAAAAGTGAACGTTGAAAGTGGAAGGTAAGGAATTATATTAATGAAAGACACAGCATAGGCTTCTCTGGTTGTCTCCGGTATAACTCTGTTTTGGAACTCGTAGTCTTTGGACACCTTTGCTGGAGGTAGAACATCTAATCGAATCAAGTCCTTCGGTTTCTTCCCCTTGTTGGCTCTGTATATATCGTTTTCCTTGCGAGTCTTATCATCCAAGTTTCTCATAGTTGAATTGGCATCAATTTCGGGGATTGGTTGAGCCGAGCTGAAGGTAACTGATCCAGCGCTAGGAACTTTGATCGGAATGCCCGATGGAATATGTGCGGTTCTGGTTAATAAATACTCAAGAAATTCTTCCGTTGAGTTAATGTATCCACCAGCATCTGCACCAGTATAAATGATTGGTTTGGAAAGGACTTTCTTCCCGATGGTCTCAATTGCAATACTCAATTGGTTAGAAGAGATTCTTCTAGGAAATTGTCCAAACAAAAGCTCAACGTATTGTACGCATTCTTTAAGATTTTCGTCTCCCTTGTTCGAGAAACAAAGTAACAACACAGAATGAGAAGCTTCTATCAAGTTCACGTCGTCGTACTTAGTATCATCGGCCAAATGGATACACAAATCAAAGATCTCACCACTAATAAATGCCGGATCTTTGTCCAGCAGTTTAAGGTAATTTTCCCATAATCCCAAAACGAACAATGCCTTGGATCTACCAACGTAGTTTTTATTTAAAACTTCGGAATACAAGTTTAATTCAGTATAGTTACCGATTAATTGCATGGTCAAATTCTCAAACAATTTGCGGTTTGTCAACCCAATTTCGGTAGACAAGTAATAAACAAAATTGTAGTTGTCAAAACCACCCTGTCCTATGGCAAGAAGAATGAAATTCAAGTAATAAAGATTGTGTAATATCTTCAACGATAACTGTTTGTACTCCACTTCTTTCATTTGGGTTGTATTTCTTTGGAACATGGAGGGTATTAAATAGCTCTCATTTTGTGAGGCAAACCTCGTTAATATCCCCAGGAATATTAAAATCTCCAGAAAAAGTATTCCCTTCAATAAAAACCAAAACTGTTGGTGTGGAGTTTGGGAGTTCGCAGTACTCTTTCCATCGTTATAAAATTGAGACTCTTGCACCGAAATGTTGAGTCTCTGGTTAAAACTCTGCAATTTCCTAAGTACGTCCAGTATCAAATTGAACGAATCATCATTGAACCTCAAATTTGCTAATAAATTCTCGAGCAAGAACGAGAGTCTGTTAGCGTGTTTCACAACTGGTTTCTGAAGAATTTCCTTCTGAATAACCTCGTCCAAGTTTGGGATTGTTGGATCTAAAACAAAAAATTTGGCGTAAACCAATAGAGAAAAATCCGTACTCAGGTACAACAAGTCGAGAAGCTTGTTTGTGAGAAAAAGTGGCGAAATGCCTTGAGTGTAATCGCTCAAGTTCTCGCTCTTTTTGAAGGTAACAGCCAAACTCAAAAACGATAGATTGACGACATTATCTTCAAGAGTAGGCGAAAGACTGTAAGTAACCGACTTGTGGAACAATTCTTTGATTTTGGTATCATAATCGTAAAAGAACCATTTGTATTCCAAAAGATTCTTCTTTGTGTATAAGTCATCTCTAAGTTCATCAGACAATCTTAAACCTGCAATGATTGGCAACACTTTCCATGAATTGGCATAAGGATTATATAAAACGAAGTTGGTCAACTCCTTTAAAATCACCGTGTAAAATGTCTTGAGCGATAACGTGGGTTGAGAAATCTTCAACTTCTTATCTGCTATCAATTTAAAGACTTCTATTATCAAGTAGTTGTCTTCAAAAGATGGGGCAGGACCTCCAAAACACACGGGAGAATTCAAGAAACTGGCAATTATCACCCGCAAATTGTGCTCGTGCTTGACGAATGGGACATAGTGAAATAAATAGCCCAAAACTTTGGATATAGTAACGTCTGGGCCTGGAGACCTGAGATCATTTATCAAAAAATCGAGTTCTTGAGGTGTAGCAACACGATTGGATTCAGAAAAGTTGGAGTTTTCTTCCAATAGTAATCGTCCCTGCGGTCCCAAGTTATGAAAAGACATGTTGGAGCTATCTTTGGATACTTGACTTGTGTTCCTCTGCAATTGCTGTGATAATAGAAATAGTGGGGTTGATATTGACTGCCGAGGAGGGGTGTATGCAGGATATTTGGTCATGTGACTAAAGGTATAGAGAGTTATTTATGATACAACATGATACCATCAAATTATACGATCCTAGAAGGTATTACTCTATACTTAGGCAACATTGGGAGTTATTGTACGTTGGCATTTATTTTTGAAATTACCCGGAACTTTTAATCAATTTTTTTTACCTTTAGTTATTGAGACAAAACTCTCGTATAGTCCCAGTCAATTGGGAGATTCGTAAGGTTCCAAGGCTTGGAAATTATTTACAGAGGAACGGTTGCAATTGCAACCGTCCAAAAAATTGTTTTCTTAGACCCAGTCCACTGGAGTATGCAAAACCTTCAACAATTTGTCCTCTTCGGTGCCTTCTTCTGGGTGATGATCATAAACCCATGAAGCGGTGGCAGGCAAAGACATCAAGATACTTTCGATTCTGGATCCTGGAGTCTTCAATCCGAATTGGGTACCTCTATCCAAAACCAAATTGAATTCCACGTATCTACCTCTTCTAATTTGTTGCCATTGCTTTTGTTCTTCGGTGAATGGTGTATCCTTTCTCTTTTCAATAAGAGGCACGTATGAAGGCAAGAATGCATCGAAACAATCTTCCACCAAGTGCAAGATTTGTTCTGCTGGCAAGTTGTCGAAATCGTCGAAGAAGATACCTCCAATACCTCTGGTTTCGTCTCTGTGCTTGATAAAGAAGTATTCATCACACCACTTCTTCCACTTAGGGTATAACTCGACATCGTGTTTGTCTAAAGCACTCTTGTGAGTCTGGTGGAAGTGTTTGGCGTCGTCTTCGTATAAGTATGCTGGAGTCAAGTCACAACCTCCACCGAACCACCAGGCTACACGTTCTTTGGTGTTTGGGTCGAGGGTCTCGAAATAACGATAGTTAGCATGGGTCGTAGGAGCATGAGGGTTGAGGGGATGAATCACAAGCGATAACCCACACGCAAAGAAGTCCAAACTTCCGTCTTCACTGGTAGACTTCATGTTGGCGTGGTCTGCTCTCATTCTTTCAACAGCAACAGATGGCAATGAACCATGGACTACAGACACATTGACTCCTCCCTTTTCGAAGGTGGTACCGTTTTGTAACACCATCGAGATCCCTCCACCTCCATCATTGCCTCTTTCCCACGTATCAGTATGGAACCCCACAGTATCTAATTTGGCGATACCTTGGGTGATTTGGAGCTGCTTCAACTTGATGAGAGCTACCATTCTTTCCTTGATAGGAATCGATTCGTCGTGGATTTGTTCGGGAGACGCCATGGTGACTAGGTGTATTGGAGTTGAGATAATCAATAATACGGCAAGTCCAAAAATGGATGGGGCTGGTGGTTAATTTATACTCTCTCTATACGATTTGCGATCGTAGCCTTTAGTTACGAACATCTATTGTCAGCGAAAAACTGCGTGGGGCCACTCCGTCAGGAGATTTTGGTGTCAAGTTTAAACGATCAGATGATGACAGGAAACGAGACTTTTGGGGGAGAGGGGGGTGGTTTTTACAAGGCGGTGGTTGCAAGAGTTTTGGTGATGTTGTTTGAAAACACGTCGTAAAAGAATTCAATACGACAGCTAGAAGTGTAGAGCTCTTTGAACTGTCAATAGTAGCAGTTCACTCGCTAAATTTCAAAGAAAGAGGAGCATAGGCTTTATTTTGCATCAATATCCTTGAATTATTGCCATAGTATAGACCTCATCCGAGTTGTACACATCAAGTATAGGGTGTACAAAAACTGCTGAACTCGCTACTTATTCTGTCCTAACTTTGGGAAATGGGTTTATTATACCTCAATTGCAGAGGACAAAAAAATTCAATTTGATTACTTAGACACATTGGTAAACCATGAATTTAACTTAGATAAAATAGGAAGTCATTTAGAAAACACAAAATGTGTGCTTACACTTACGAACTACGCCTTACGAGATTGATGAAAATTTTCCATATATTTGTTTGGTATTATGTACATCAGCAATTGTTTGTTATAAATTAAGATAAGCATAGATGTTGTGATAAAAAATTTCATACTGTTCCGTCATTGGATTCCTAATCCTTCTTCTGTTTCTTTTCTCTGTTACCCTTAGGCACTCTGGCCCACCAGTAGAAGACCACAGTCAAGATGATATTAATGGCAATGAAAGAAACGAGAATACCGAAGTTTCTCCATCTCTCAGAGAAATGCGAATTGATACTTGACAAGAAATCGTTGGTCTTCCCCATTTGACAATAGCTACAGCCGGAAGAGGCTTCTGGGTTCAACAAGTTACCATGTGCCCCTTTGGCGAAAGCCCCGAGGAATTGTCCACAAGTTTGTCCAGATGGAGGGTCGAGCACTAACAATTCAGTCTTGGAACAAACCACATCAGTGTTGGCCAATCCTGTGGCTAACATACCTTGAACCAAATAAGTGAATGGATTGGCTCTGTACATGAAAATCCAGAAACCAGGAAGAACAGATGGACCAGCCAAGACACCACAGAAATTCAAGCACATTGTGAATAACAAAGATGCAAGGTTGGCAGCATTGTCAGCAAGTTCACTGAATGAAATACACAAGTGACCCATGGTGGTAGCATAGACCATGAATGCACTGATATACATCCACATTAAGATACCACGCTGATTGACTTGATGTGTTGGTTCAGCATTACGGTAGAACCCAAGAGGGTAGTACCAAGTTAAAAACCCAATAGTACCAGCAACAAGTTGGAAAGGAATTTCAGAGGTAATTTGACTGGTAATAAAAGCAAACCACGAGAAAGTTCTGGATGGAGCTTCTCTAACTTCATAAACATCTCTTTGACGAACAAAATATGGCAACATTTGTTGGACCAACGTGTTGAAAATAATAGTAAACAAGAAAACAGAGAACATTTGATTTTGCAAGCCTTGCATAGATCTATCAGCCTTGAAGAATGAGAAACCATTGAAGATGGAAGTACTTCCGACCAAGAAGAACTTAGCATAAATATAACCAGGAGATCTCCAATTTTGAACTAACGCTCTTTGAGTAACAATCAAATACTGCTTCCAAAGAGGAGCAGCGTATCTCAAATGAGCATCAGGTGTGTCATCAACAGGAAGTTTGGATAATTCAGTTTCCATATTATCCAAAGTTTTTTGGACTTCACGGTATTGTTCAGAATTTCTCCATACTTCATAATAATCTTGTCTAGCATGGGAACCAGGAGCAGCACCAACAACTTCCAACATCCATTCAGCTGGATTAGCTTCAGGTGGGCATGGTTGGGATCCATGGCTTTCAAAGTATTGAATTAAAGTGCTACAATTTTCACCTAATTCACCAAAATAAACGGTTTTACCACCGGCTTGCAAGAACAACAAACGATCGAACTCATGCAACAACAATGCTGAAGGTTGATGGATAGTACACAAGATAGCTTGACCATGATCACATAACTTTCTCATCAATTTACAGATAGACCACGCAGTTTGGGAATCTAAACCAGAAGTTGGTTCATCCAAGAACAATAATAACTTTGGCTTGGCAACCAATTCAACACCAATTGTCAATCTCTTTCTTTGTTCAACATTCAAACCTTCACCAGCGACACCGACAAGAGCATCAGCATAAGCAGTCATCTCCAACAAGTCAATGATGTATTCAACATATTCCTTCTTTTCCTTGGTAGACACAGATGCTGGTTGTCTCAAGTAAGCAGAGAATCTCAAAGCTTCACGAACAGTCGAGGTAGCCAAATGCAAATCCTGTTGTTGGACATAACCAATGGATCTTTGGAAAGAAGAGTCTAAAGAGTGACCATTTACCATTCTAGTACCATCAGAGATAACACCAGTGGTAACTCTCTCGGACAAACAATTCAACAAAGTAGTTTTACCAGCACCAGAAGAACCCATCAAAGCGGTCAATTGGCCTGGCTTGACCCAACCATCAACGTGATTCAAAATAACACGATCTTCAGATTTGATTTTAACTTGATAGGTTAAATCTCTCCAGTGGAAAATACTCTTCGAGGAGGGTAATTCCTTGTTCATAGATCCGGTAGATGAGGAACTGGCAGCATCAACTGTATCCTTGTACTCAATTTTCTCATCAACGTCACCGTTTTCAATATCAGCACCTTTGGCTTTGCTCTTGGCAGCTAATTTTTTGTTCTTTTGGATAGATTCTCTCAAGAACAAGGCAATTTCACCCTTTTGCATGGCACCTTTGTTAAACTCGGTTAAAGAGATGTAGACACCCAAGAAAACGATAGCGAAAGCAACAGCAATTCCAAAGTTTCTCCACTTATGGGTAATGGAATAACGGTAAGATTCGTAAAGGTAAGCAGAACCCTGAACAACGTTTGATCCAGGAACGGATCCAACAGTAGAACAGATCCTGTTTGCAGCCTCGACATTTTCATATCCAGGACCGCTTGGAACAAAAGCAGAACACTCAAACTCACGACCAGAAAATTCATTTGCCATCAAAGCTTCAAAAACATAAGCAACGGGATTGATATAATTGATCCATCTAGACCATCCCAACATTTTAGGAGTTGGAATAACAAAACCAGTGAAAATAACCATAGCAATCAACAAGACGGAGGCAGGAGTCATAGCACCTGCTAATGAGGTAGAAACGGCACCTAATGATCTAAACAAATGGGACATGACCAATGTACATACACCACACATCAACCAGTAGAAGAAAAATCTACCTGGATTTCTTCTAAAATGAACCATAAAGTAGAACACAAAGTTGAACGAAGTGGACATAAAAATTTTGGTTGGCAATTCACTAATGATACCAGCAAGCGCATCGGCAGATGGGCGGTACAAAGCATATTTCTTGTGCTTTTCGACAATAGGTCTGGCTTCGAACATAGTCATGATTTCCAATAAGGAGGCGAAAGCATTAAACAAAACAGCAAAAAACATAGCAGCACCACGATAGTAAAATGAGGCAGTTGTTGGCTGTAAATTATAAAAGACTGAAGATAAAATCAATCCCATAACTACCTGACCAAACACTGAGAAGATGGCAACTGAAGGATCACCCTTAAGACGTAACCAGTTTCTTCCCATAAGGTATTTGACTTGCATCATGAAGGAAACAGTGTATGGAGATTTCTTAGAAATGTGCTTAGATTGTCTTGCGACATGTGCTTGATGGTAGTCTTCCTTGTAATTTTCAGCGGCAGACTTGGCAATATGGTCATCAATGTCCTGGATCAAAGCAGCATATTCAGGAGAGTTTTTCCAATATTGTTCGAATTCTTTAGAGGTACGAGGAACTTTATCTTCATAACCCTTCAATACAACTCTTTCTGCTGGATTGGTAAGGGAGGTCAAGAAATCGGCAGTGGTTTGTCTTTGGGGACATTCGTAACCCATTCTAACGAAGAAGTCTCTGGCGGTGTCGGCCTTTCCAAAAAAGATTTGGTAACCTTCGTACAAAACAACAACATTGTCAAACAAGTCGTAAGCGTCTTGAGAACACTGGTAGATGGCGATCAATGGAGTGGCTTCCAAGATAGCAGATGATGTTTTCAAAGCTCTGATGAACTCCAAAGCAGTGGCAGCATCTAAACCTCTGGTGGCATTATCCCAACATTGAATATTGGCACCACTAAGAGAGACTTCGGCAATCGAAACTCTCTTACGTTCACCACCGGATACACCTCTAACGAAATCATTACCAACATTAGTGTTTCTAGTATGGGACAAACCATAAGTGGCCATATAGACACTGGCCATATGTTTAGCATAAGACTCTCTGTCCACATCGGGTCCTCTATTGTGAGGAGTTCTCAATCTTGCTGCGAATTCCAAAGTATCACCAACACTCAAATGAGGAAAGTGGGTATCTGTTTCAGCAGAATATATGACATCACCACGGTGGTGGGTTTCGATTTCATGGGCAGTTAAACCATCATACGAGATAACTGATTCTTCACCAATTTCGAAACCATAAGTATGGGCTGCGATAGTCTTTAAAAGAGTTGAACAACCAGAACCAGGTCTACCTAAAACAACGGTGACCTCACCGGGTCTCATGATGGCATCCATAGACTTGAGGATATCGAAGTAATGGGAAGCATCTGGTTTTTTGATAGAACGAATGGTGTTGACAGCAAATTTGAAGATGGCATTGGTGACAGTAGGCTGATAATCGGAATCAGCAGCAACACCCGAAGCACGTAAGTTCCTGTATGCAATTCCCAATTTAGCAGGCTTATAGTAGTCTGGGTCGGATTCGTACAATTTTCTCAAGTTCTTGACCCAGAATTTGGAATTGAAATTGTCACTATCAGGATTAAGAGATTCTTCTGGAACTTCTTCAGGATTGAAAGGTGAAACACCGGGAACTTGAGACATATGAGAAAGATATTTCTTTAATCCTGCCGATGACGAGGCGACGTCATCGAAGGATTCGTGAGTGAAGGTACGGGCCAATTGACGAACGTTTCTGGACGTTGCTTCATCGAAGCCTTGATACTCATCAACCGAATTGGAGTCAGAGACACTATGATCTTTGAACTCATCATCGTTGGAGTCGGCAACATTTTCTAGTTTCGACATTGTAGAATTATGTTAAAGATGAGGAACCAAAAAAAGAAGGAAGGGTTTTTTCACCAGCAAATCTTCGATATAATATATACATTGAGACTTGCTTGGTATCTAAATGCGAAGATGGGATTTCGTAACCAAAACAATTCCTGCGCTTTAGAACAATTTCGTCAGCTTTGTGTTCACGGAACAAATGGGGGCTAGGGGGGCGAACCATCTCCCGATCCGTAGGGTGAATACTAGCTTAGTTATGGTAAAGGAAAAATCCGCAGTTACACGGACATTCTCCCTCTATTATTACTCATCACGACGTTAGTGGTCAGATCGCACCGCCGCGTGACTCATCAAAAACGGTAATTTCTGGGTACCAGCACCTTTACGAAAAGACAATTGGTGAGGCCACCACTGGGGGGGAGGGGGTACATTTGAAAGGTAAAGGGGGGCACGATTAGACCAGGACTGGGGCGGCTGTTCCAGACGGAGGGGAGCAATATTTGTGTCAGCCTACCCACCGGTACAGATGCCTATACGAAGTGGCGCCGAAGAAAGAAGTCGAGCGCATATCTCGATATTCCCCTACCCTCGCCGTTTGCTTGTTACGTCAGAGCGCAAATATGGCACCACGGGTCATGGATGTAGGCAGGTCTTTTGATGTTCCGTCCCGAGTCTTCGTCAGTCGATACCCTTAAACACCCACCTGGTCGTATAGCTTGTATTTATGGTTTGAACGAAGCCTTGTCAATACCTTGTGTTTGGTTTCTTTTTCTGTAGATACGAAGATCTGGAAACTTTCCGCGGTGCGTCTTTGAAAAATTCCCCATCTGCCCGCCATGCCATGCCATTGGTCTCACTCTTCCTTCTACCCATTGCTTTTGACCCTAGGCATACAGGGATCGACTCACCCCATCCCAGTCCAGCTGCTAATCCATCACCTTTTAGACTTTTGGCTTTAGGCTTTTGACTTTGGCTTCTGGCTTCTAGAAAGCAATCGCTTCTCCCTATTATAGCCGTATAGGTGACATCGATTGTTGCAAATGTCCCCAGTGTAGCTTTGTGCGACTGTTATGGCCGGACGGCGAGATGAGGAAAAATCCAAGCCTTGTTAGTAGTGCCCTCCCTAAACGACGGATATGTTACGATTTTAGTGCAACGGTCACCAAAGATTCACTACAACATCACTGCGTATATATCTCCGCCCAGTGGTGTGTAATTGCACTTATTCTGCTCTCTCCAGCATTCAATTGCTCCTGTAAGCTGTAGCCAGGCGTCGCCAGCTGTCGCAATAAAGGAACCATGGGGTGCTCTCGTGCGGCTGATGTCATTGACTGAAACTGAAATTTCTCGTATCTTCAGACGCAATTGTAATGTAAATATCAATCTGTATGAGCGGAACATTATCCGTAGCTCCGCGTCACCAATATACGGGAACGACACGGAAACTGCTCTTTAGTGCCCAGCCTGCTTTTGTTCACATCTTGGGACATTTTTTAGGCTTCCTGGCTATGCTCAATCTTGCTGATACGACGCCAACATTCGCTACCATAATTCAAACAATTCGTGTTCGTCCCCATGTTAGTTCAGTCTAGATTCTCCGTTCCGTTTCCGTCTCCCTTTTCTTCTCCTTTTCTGCCTCCTTCTCTATCACCCCTAACATTCGTTTTGTCCCCTCATGAATTCAAACCCCACTGCTTCAATAAACTTAATTTGCCATCTAATCACAATGCTTTGCGCCGTTTGTAGTGGCCCATGAAATATCGGTGACAACAATCGGTGGCAAATAGATGGCTTGGCTTCAAGTAGTGTATTGCGATCGACCACCCACCTGTAGACTCAATGATTCAATTGGTCTGTATGAGAATATTTTTACCATGATGGGGATTCTTGACTATCCCCTCTAACTGAGGTATTTTATCTTGCCATTGAATGATTAGGTGCTGGATTTATCATTGGTAACTTTACGCGAAGAAGCTTTATGTTTGATGAAACGAAACCTCAATTGTAGAACACCTATCAGAATGTAATAAGGAACCGTCCTTTGCGTAGCGAGGATATCTATAGGCTCTAAAACCATTCAATGGCACTTAAAGACCGCTTTTTTGCAGAAAGATTGAACTTCTCAACTGTGATTTCCGATTTGCAACTTTTGATACATCTGGTTTAAAGGGAATAGTCAGACGATTTGGATTGACTTGACGTCGTTTGTTGATACCTTGAATAGAAACTATGAATGGTACTTCTTCAGATTCGATCTTGCTTCTCTTCGATACGTATATGGCTCATTCTGGTGGCAACTGAGCTCAATGAAATTCAGGTGACTGGCAGAAAACAATTGGTGGCGTTCCAGTCCTTAGAACATTTGCCCACCTTTATCTTGCGACGTATCAATCATCATGTAACTGTTCAATAGTAAACCGTTATACTAGCTCAAACTAAAGTGGCTCGAGTATATAGAGAATGAAGTTCTAAATGGTATCACAGATCCTTTTTCGCAGCTTTTGGATCCTGGTTTTTTGCTGCCAAATCGAAAAAACTGACAACCACTACCATTAATGCGTATACTTGATAGCAATATTCGCATACTACAACAATTCGAGCTGTCTCCTTCATCCTTCCAGTGAATAATCAACACTTCACCATCTTCTTTATTAAAGATCACAGTGAAAATCAGCCTGTTCCTAATATAATCATCACAGTACTTGAGTTAAACTTGTTCATCTCGTCTAACAATACTTACTATTATACGTTCAATACAATGCTATCGCTCGAAACAGGCTCCGAGCTTCAACATCCAGCCATCAAAGTAGTCGACGGTTTAAGAATGTTTGTGGGTTTAGAAAGTCGGTCCAATATGATTTCGAACACTTTGGAAGCAGCAACAAGTCAGATTCAAAGGGCTGTCGCCGGTTCACTAGATATATCATTGATGCTTAGAAATCCTTGAAAGCTCAAAAAAGTTACGGTTTCTACGTCCATATCGAAAATGAAGGGTTAGATGAACTTTCAGAACCAGAATTCAAATACAATTGCAACAATAAAAGATACTTGCGACTATGGGTTGAAGTGAGGCACAATGTGACTGCATTTACTCCAAACATAGGTGCAATTGCTTGTTTTCTATCTGGAGGCTCACTTGATCATACACTATCTCCAATGTCAATAGTATTGTTGTTTGCTTCAAACAATTAGCCAAAAAAATAGAACAAACCTATGAACTTTAATTTTAGGAACAATTAAAAAAATATCTGCACAGCAGTGTATCTGAAGATTTGGCACAAGATCATTGCAAAAGTTGTTACTCTATTTAACGAAACGCCTACTGCCGAATAGATCCCGCCAATTTTGATGAGTTATCACTAAGAAGAGCCAATTGGTTGTCTACAGCTTTGACTAAGTCGTAGTAGGATTCCTGTCCCTTAACGTTTCCTTGCTCTGGTTGTATGGGGAAAATGGTTCCACAAGCGTACTTCCTTTGCAATATAGTCTTAATTGCCCATCGAACACTAGCAACCCGCTTGTCCAGAACAACCACTACGTACTTATGTGCTAATTCTTTATTGGGATCGAACAAGCAATTTTATTCACCAAAAATGTTAAGGAGTTTTAACATCGAAAGGGCTCCATACAATGATTGAATTTGAAACCAAATCCTTGAATTTCAGTATTTCAGCAAAAATAGTTCCTATGGAGCAACACATAGAAATAGTCGTACATCTCAATGTTAACTGACTTTTAAATCTTAACTTAGCGGACAATAGAAACATAGTGTTATATCTGGATATTGTTGTTATAAAAAGTCTCCATCTCCCCGCACGTGATCTCTGATTCATTAACAAAACTTACCACATCTATTTGGAAAATTACCCTGTGACAGATACGGCTGAGATCTAGTGAACTCTTTTGATTACAGTAAACTATCACATCAACAAGAATTGCTTTTACTTTCTCAATAATATCATTATAACATGGACCAACATCACAAGCAGTCAACTTGACTAATCACTGTCTGTCACTAATCATCTACTCATTTACACGATGCCAATACTAGTCTACGTCATTATAGTCTAAAGGTATATCAAACTGTTTTTTATTATATGAACTAATTAATGTGGAACTGATGCCACGGCAGATATTAAAATACGGAAGAGTATCCAAGCGAAAAAAAGTCAAATCATGACTTGGTTTTCTTTTCTTTGCTACCCTTAGGCACTCTGGCTAACCAATACAAACCAATGGTCAAAATGATATTGATAGCGATGAAAGCAATAACCAAACCCAAGTTTCTCCATCTTTGATCCCAAAGAGCATTTGTTGTCTTTAAGAAATCATTGGTTGTATTCATGGAACAATAGGTACAGTCAGATCTGGCATCTGGGTTTAACAAATTTCCACCATAGTCTGTGAGGTATTCCAGGAAATATTGTTGACAAGTTTGTCCAGATGGTGGATCAAGATGCAACAACTCAGATTCGGCACACGTAACATTAGTATTTGCTAACCCAGTTGCCAACAAACCCTGAATCATATAGGTGAATGGATTGGCTCTGTACATGAAAATCCAAAAACCTGGAAGTACAGATGGGCCAGCCAAGACACCACAGAAATTCAAACACATGGTGAATAACAAGTTTGCAAGATTGGCAGCGTTATCAGCAATTTCCATGAAGGAAACACAGGCATGACAGAAGGTAGTAGTGAAAACATAGAAACAAGTGATAAACATCCACATTAAGACACCACGTTGGTTGACTTGGTGAGTTGGCTCAGCATTTTGGTAAAACCCAATAGGATAATACCAGCAAAAGAAACCAACAGTACCAGCAACTATTTGGTAAGGAATTTCAGAGGTGATTTGACCTGTAATAAAGGCGAACCAGGAAAAGGTTCTGGATGGAGCTTCTCTAACTTCATAAACATCTCTTTGACGAATATAGTATGGCAACATCTGCTGAACCAAAGTGTTAAATTGAATCATGAACATGAAGATCGAGAACATTTGATCCTGCAATCCCTGCTTCGACAAGTCACACTTGAAAAATGAGAATCCATTGAAAAGAGAGGTAGAAGCAACCAAGAAGAGCTTAGCATAAATATATTCAGGGGATCTCCAATTTTGAACAATAACTCTTTCAGAAACGATAAGATATTGTTTCCAAAGTGGAGCAGCGTACGTATAATGAGCATCCGGAGCTTCATCGACTGGAAGCTTAACCAATTCTACCTCCATTTCATCTAAAGTCTTTTGAACGTCTTGATACTCAGTAGAGTTACGCCAAACTTCATTATAATTTTGAAGAGCACGAGAACCTGGGGCAGCACCAACAACTTCCAACATCCATTCAGCTGGATTGGCTTCTTTAGGACAGGGTTGAGCCCCATATTTCTCGAAATAGTTGATCAATGTGTTACAGTTCTCACCCAATTCACCAAAGTAAACAGTTTGACCTCCCTTTTGCAAAAACAACAAACGATCGAACTCGTGTAACAACAATGCTGAAGGTTGATGGATAGTACACAAAATAGATTGACCATGATCACATAACTTTCTCATCAATTTACAGATAGACCACGCAGTTTGGGAATCTAAACCGGAGGTAGGCTCATCTAAGAACAACAATAGTTTTGGCTTGGCAACCAATTCAACACCAATGGTCAATCTCTTTCTTTGTTCAACGTTCAAACCTTCACCAGTAACACCAACAAGCGCATCAGCATAATGGGACATTTCCAACAAGTCAAGAACATACTCAACATAATCATTCTTCTCCTTTCTAGATACTGAGTTAGGTTGTCTCAAGTAAGCAGAAAATCTTAAAGCTTCACGAACAGTTGAGGTAGCCAAATGCAAATCTTGTTGTTGAACATAACCAATCGATCTTTGGAAAGAAGAGTCCAAAGGATTACCATTGATCAATCTAGTACCATCAGAAATTATACCACTTGTGACTCTTTCAGACAAACAATTTAACAAAGTAGTTTTACCAGCACCAGAGGAACCCATCAATGCAGTCAATTCACCAGGCTTAACCCAACCATCAACGTGATTCAAAATAACACGATCCTCCGACTTGATTTTAACTTGGTATGTTAATTGTCTCCAATGAAATATTTGCTTAGAGGTTGGTAATTTGTTATCAGGGTCTGCGTCGGCCTTTTCTTTGTCAGCTCCTATAGCTTCAACTTCATCATTATAATCAACCTTTTCACCAACTTCACCGGTTTCAATATCTTTTCCTTGAGTACGGGCCTTCTTTGCTAACTTTTTGTTTTTCTTAATTGTACCTCTCAAGTATAAAGCAATTTCACCCTTTTGCATAGCACCCTTGTTGAGTTCAGTTAAAATAACATAAACGAAAAAGAAAACAACAGCAAATGCAACGACAATACCAAAGTTTCTCCATCTGTGGGTTCTCTTATAACGGTAGGACTCATAAATGTATTGAGAACCATGTACTACATTCTGACCAGCAACAGCTCCAACGGTGTTGCAAATCTTGTGCAGGATATTCACATCATCATAACTAGGACCTCTTGGTACGAACTCAGAACACTCGAAGTCACGACCAGAAAATTCATTAGCCATCAAAGCTTCGAAAACATAAGCAATGGGATTGATATAATTGATCCATCTAGACCATCCCAACATATTAGGAGTAGGAATGACAAAACCAGTGAAAATAACCATAGCACACAACAAGACCGAGGCAGGAGTCATTGCACCAGACAAAGAAGTGGAAACAGCACCAATAGATCTGAACAAATGAGACATTACCAAGGTACACCAAGCACACAATAACCAATAGAAAAAAAATCTACCTGGATTTCTTCTAAAGTTGATCATGAAGTAAAAAATGAAATTGAACGAGGTAGACATGAGAATCTTGGTTGGCAATTCACTGATTATACCAGCGAAAGCCTCTGCTGCCGGACGGTACAAAGCATACTTCTTGTGTTTCTCAATGATTGGTCTGGCTTCAAACATAGTCATAATTTCTAACAACGAGGAAAAGGCGTTAAACAAGACAGCAAAGAACATAGAAGCACCACGATAATAGAAAGAACCGGTATTTCCTTGAAGGTTATAAAAAACTGAGGACAAAATCAAACCCATAACAGCTTGACCAAAAATCGAGAAGGCGGCAATAGATGGGTCACCTTTAAGACGCAACCAATTTCTTCCCATAAGGTATTTGACTTGCATCATGAAAGAAACAGTGTATGGTGATTTGTGCGAAAGATGTTTGGATTGTTTTGCAACATGAGATTTGTGATAAGTCTCTCCATAGTTCTCGCTTGATGCTCTACTAATATGGTCATCAATCTCTTGAGTCAAAGCAGTGTATTCTGGTGAGTTTTTCCAATATTCTTCGAATTCCTTAGGACTATTTGGAACTTTACCTTCAAATCCTTCAATAACGATTCTTTCTGCTGGATTGGTAAGGGAGGTCAAGAAATCGGCAGTGGTTTGTCTCCGAGGGCATTCATAGCCCATTCTAACGAAGAAGTCCCTGGCGGTGTCAGCCTTTCCAAAAAATATTTGGTAGCCTTCGTATAAAACAACAACATTGTCAAACAAGTCGTAAGCATCTTGAGAACACTGGTAGATGGCGATCAATGGAGTAGCTTCTAAAATGGTAGCAGAGGTTTTCAACGCTCTGATGAACTCCAAAGCAGTAGCAGCATCTAACCCTCTGGTGGCATTATCCCAACATTGAATGTGGGCACCGCTAAGAGAAGCTTCAGCAATCGAAACTCTCTTACGTTCACCACCGGACACACCTCTAACGAAATCATTACCAACATTAGTGTTTCTAGTATGGGACAAACCATAAGTGGCCATATAGACACTGGCCATATGTTTAGCATAAGACTCTCTGTCAACATCAGGTCCTCTATTTTGAGGGGTTCTCAATCTTGCTGCAAACTCTAAAGTATCACCTACGCTCAAATGAGGAAAGTGAATGTCGGTTTCAGCAGAATAAATGACATCACCACGGAAGTGGGTATCGATTTCTTTGGGAGTTAAACCATCATAAGAAATAATCGATTCTTCTGCAATTTCAAAACCATATGTGTGGGCTGCAATAGTTTTCAAAAGAGTTGAACAACCAGAACCAGGTCTACCTAAAACAACGGTGACCTCACCGGGTTTCATGATGGCATCCATAGGCTTAAGAATATCAAAATAGTGAGATGGATCTGGTTTTTTGATGTATCTATATGCATTTTCGCCAAATTTCCAAAGGCCATTAGTTACAGTTGGTTGGTAATCAGAGTCGGCAGCAACACCAGAAGCACGTAAGTTTCTATATGCAACTCCCAATTTAGCATGCTTATAGTATTCTGGATCTGATTCATACAATTTTCTCAAATTCTTGACCCAAAATTTGGAATTGAAGTTCTCGTTATTCGGATCGAGAGTCTCTAGTGGTAAATCTTCTTTGAGAAAGGGAGAAACACCTGGAACTTGGGACATATGGGAAAGGTACTTTTTCAAACCGATAGAAGAAGAGTGGTCTTCTATAGAGTCGCGAGTGTAAGTACGAGCTAACTGCTTAACGTCGTTGGCGGTGTTTTCATCGAATCCGTGGTACTCAGCAACGGAGTTGGCCTCAGAAGATGGTTCATGTTCTCTGATAGCCTCCTCCTCTGAGTCCTTGCCAAGTGAGTTTTCAGTAGACATCCTTAGAACACGAAATGGAATGGAAGTAAGATTTGATCCGTAAAAGGTATGGTGAAAATTAATTCAGCAATGGAAGCAATGGTGAAATCACTCAAAGGGTATAAATCAATCTTTAGACCAGAACTTGAGTACAGACGAACCTTTCTTTGAATTAGTAGGATTGTTTGGGGGGTGATTGAAAATTGTTGCAAACTATTCTTACTTCTTTACAAAAAAGTCCAAATAGAGATATCCCTGTCAATATATACACAGACATATAATTAATGTATGTATATGTCAGGAATTCGAGTCAAGAGTTTATCACGAACACACAAAACATGAAATATGCATAAAGGGTCAAATAACTATATAACTGAAAGTTTTGTGCAACTGTTGCTGTGATAGTCGGAAGAACGAAGTGTATTTTGAACAACTGAACCATCCGATCCGCATAGCGAAGCCGAGCCTCTTTTAACTTTGAGGCTCAATGATTTTAAGGGTTTAATTAATAAGACTACAATAATATAGCCAACGGAGCCTAATTGTTTTGGTACTAAAAGGAAATGTCAAGCGCAATGTTGTTCTATAAAATTTAGCGAGAAATGAATGGATGGAGAAGGATATCAACGCGCCAAAAACATTCACGGGAATGATCAAAATTTTGGCATAAGTTGAGAGAGTATGGAAACAAGTCAAGGTCGACTATAGCATGTTACTGGGTGTACAATTTTTACCCTGAGAGCATTTGAGGAATCTAATTTCAACTGCACACGGACATACTATCCATCGGCTCCGTTTGTCTAGTTTTATCCGTAAACTTGATTTCCGCCCGAAGAACAATATGATCAAGGTAAACTGTTGTAGTTTTCCTGGCCCTTGCTGACTCATTACTGGACCATTCGATACCTTTGTGAATTACTGAACAATGTCGATGACCCAACGTTTTGCGCAGGCTGGAGACATGGAAGCGGCTTTAAGGCGATTGGTAGCACATCACCACAACATCGACGAAGTAAAATCTCTTGTTAGAACGTTCTGGTCGAGTTGTGGATGATCCAGTGAACTACAAGCCTATAAAATCTGGACAAAACAGAGATTCAATCCCTTTACCACGGCGATTTAACGGTTTAATTTTGATGAAGAAGAAATATCGAATGGGTGCCATTTGACATCTGGTTGATCAACTAGGCAATCCACTGTTAGTACCTGGAGACCGATCAAAATGTACTGATTTACTATCAATTGTTGGGTCTAATAGAGCCTGGGCCCAATGTAGGCTATCGTAAACAGGTCTGAATAAGGAAGTGGAGATCAAATTTAGAGGAGATTTATTTGACAAAGAACCCCTTTGCATCCTGACTAAGTCAATATTACTAACTAGGACGTATTGGTGGAGACTGGTGGGTAGTCGTGATTTTAATGATACTCATAGGGTCGCGACGTACCTTTGTCATCGGTGATGGTGGTTGCAAAAGTTGCGTGAGGTGCCAGGGACGATAACGCAGCATCGCATTGTGTTGCAGGTCGAAAGAAATGATCAAGGCTGAATTGGACATCCGTACCGATTGAACAAGCCTTGGTTGTGGATATTGTAAGCGTTGCCCTCTGGATGGTGATGTAGTTGATTTTGTAATAATTGAGTCAATGCAATATTGATTCGGTGGATATTTGATCTCTACCTAAATACTACTTTTCAAAGTAGGTGGGTGTTGGTTGAGGACCATTTCAAGATTCTTTTGGCTGTAATTTTGATTGTATTGGGATCGGGGAATCGCTCCTTCTTGGGTCTTAGTGGGCAATCATCTCGAAGTCATAGATCTGACGATGGAGCATAGCGTGCTCACAGCTAGAAGAGGGGGGGGGCTTGAATGAATCTGGTCGAGCCGAATCATTTCCAAGGGAGTGAGCCACTAACCAGCCTGTTAGTTAGGGTCGTACCCAATAAAGCCTCATTATGTGTTGCAACACACGTATCTGCAAACACTCCAAGTGGTGGATTTCTTAGCAGTAACTGCTCAACTCCGCCACCTTTCTTTGGCCCCGCTAAGCCTGCCTGGTATCAGCACTTCACATGCTTTGCTCTTCAACACTTCCCGCTGTTACTCATCCTGTGTCCGCTCGCAATTCGAATCTTTTGCGCTTGCACTATTCCAGGACTTTGATGTTGCAAATGCCTGCTAGTTGCTTCCGTATCGTGCATAGAGTTGATGATCTTGAAACGGTCTACGGACGTGTGTTGGGCAAGCGAAATCCGTTGATGGCCTTTGACGTTGCAGCGCTGTTGCAACCGATAATCAATACGCTTACCGATATGTGTTCTGTTTTTGTCGTGCCGGATAATCTGGCACGGATAAAAATTCAAGGGATGCAACTCGAGCTAACCGGGTCCGTTTGTAAACACTGTGCCTTGGTTGATGTAAGTTGTTGGGGCGGAATCAAACCGATAGGCCCGTCGTAGGCTATACTTTCGGCTCGGATCGTTGGGTTGCAAAACTTTTTTTTCCGTGATCCGAAGCTCAATTAGGAGCTGGCACGTCTAGGTCAATTTTGGTCTAGCTAGTGCCTAGGTTTCATTTTCTACCAGGATTCTGGTCATCCATTTATGTCCACCGCCTTCTGTCGCCTATTACACACAGTGTACACCCATTTAGACCCCTTCTATCCATAAAAGCCTATATGGACACTTCCGGTTTTTGCAAGCAATCCTGCATATCCTGTTCTGATGGAGAAAACGGTTAACATGTTAATTTTGCAGTATTACTAAACCTTAGTAACCTTGTGTTGGTGTTCCACAGCCGTGAATCGGCCCGCTTCCCGTTGATTTCGTCAATTCGAATCCGCAGCGACTTTATTTTGAAAGCCGGGGTTTCACTTCCTTTGTAATTACTTTTACTCATCAATCTCCGTGAAATTCTACCCAATTTACCCAAGGAGCATTGAGAAGAGTATCTGGCATTAGTCAAGCGGAACCACTCTTTCAAACAGGAGCTCATATCAAGAATGAACTGGACTAAGAAGCTCCGATAGGTACGCTATAATATGATAAGTTGGTGTCCTGCAGGTAGTCCATCTACCCAATTAACCATAGTAGTCAGTTTCAACCTATGGATGGCTTTAGTGACAGCAAGCTGAAGATGTGTTTTGTAGTTAGTGGGTGACCTCTCTGTGAGCCTAAGCAGGAACTTTGGTAATGTTTCGGCAAGTTGAAGTTGAAACAAATCGATTAAAAATTGTTACAGTAAAGTTCGTGAAGAACAATGAATTTCACAGCAACTAAGTCACCCAGGTTTTTAAACAAGATTCTTTCTTGAAAGAAGGTCCACTTGTCTTTCATGACTGAAAAAATTTTCGATCTTTGAATTTTTTGCTATTTTGACAGTTAATCTCAAAATATTCACATCAATGAAATATTACAAAGAATTAAATTCGGTAAAATGTTGATTTTCTAAATTTTTTCTCTTCAAAATGACAAATTAACACCAATAGAGCATTACTAACAATAGCGGTAGGATTTTACAAGTATAATATGAAAGTAACACCATAGTCTAGAGCTCATTGCAGCATTTGGTCCCTAATCATATCGTAACCACTCAATTATCGTACCAATGGCCCTTTTTCAATTTTTAAAAGCCACACCCACTAAACCAAGCCCCAAAACCAAGCCGGCGATACTTTCAGGTGACCAGCGTCCTTCTTTGCTTTCTTTCCACTCCAGCCACTTTCCTTTAACATATTTGCAACCATACCTGTACACTACTAACCGCGCAAATAAAGGACGCGAACTTCAAAAGTTGTTTACAATATACCGTCACCTACTCATAAACAATACCCCATTGGAACACCCAAGTAAGAACACCAACCGTCATACTTGTGTGTAATTGAGACTCACAGCGGCAATTGCTAGTCATTGATCGAAAATTTGGACCAATTCCGCCCGCTGACCATCGAGATCGTGACTGTTAAGTTTCTCACATCACGTCAGCATCAACATACTATAGAAAGGATCTTAAAACACCTACAACCAAGGGGAACTGAAGCAAAAAGACTCTAAGATATAAATACTCAAGCTATACCAAGCCCCGTAGCTTCAAAATGGCCGATTCTGCAGATACACTGATAGTACTGTTGTCTACCAAGACACTTTACACTCCAGATCAACTCCACAAGTTCATTCACAATGTGGTACTGATCGCAGGCACAGACTTCCAGCTTGACATCTCAAAGCCTGACATACTATCACAGTACATCCACAATCACGCACCAGACACGTTATACGTGGTTCAGCGCGGAGAAGTCGAATATCAAGTGGTCAAAGAGTTGGGATCAGACGATGCCCATACTATCCAGAGTATCATTATCATCATTAAGTCGAAGGGCCAATTGTGCAACTCCGTCCCGTTCAATTCTCAATTGAACATTCTCAATATCCCTACAAATACCGTCTCCGAAACCTCGTCTGAACCTTCCTCAACCTCAGAGATCAAGGACTCCAATGCCATTTTCGAAAAACTTCGCACCTTGGTAACACTCGGGTTATCACCGTATTTTGATCTTATTTCTTCAAATCATACATCTATTCCAACCAACGATTACGTTGAAGAAACCTCCAAGAATTCTACCACTACATCAATTAATGTCGCCAAGAAGAAATTAAACGAATTGTCGTTATCATTACAACATCTCCAACAACGTATCCAAGTACCAGACTTACTAGTCTCTGTTCATCCGAAAATCTTGCAAATAGTGGAAACATTGAATCAAAATGACGAATATGATGATAATCGTGAAGTATTACTTGAGCTGTTAGTTTCAGATTCCTCGTTTTTAAATGAACTCACCAATATTGTCAACAATTGGGTTAAGCAAATCCAATCCATTACTAGATTGAGCCACGATCCCTTGGACGGCGAATCTCTCACAGACGAGGTTCAATTTTGGAAATCCATGGAATCAGCGTTGTTGTCCATTACCCAACAAGTCTCCTCTCCCGAGGTCAGAACTTCCATTGACATTTTGAACAAAGCCAAGAGATTCCACATTACCCTTAGTTTTCAAAATGATACGGGTGTAAATGACAAGATGATTACTACAAAGCTTTATAATTCTTTGCTTAAAGAACTACCTATTGATGAATTGATTTCGGTATCTGATAACCATGAAGAATTAGATAGATTCGAGATTTCTGTTTTAAATCTTTTCAACCACTTCAAATCCAAATTGAAAAGTTTGAGTTCATTTCCACTCACTAGATCAATTGAGTTAATTGAAATCGCATTGAATGATATTACTGAGAAATTTAAGTCAATATTATCCAACTATTCAATTATGTCTTTAAGTCTTTCGAAATTTCTTGAAATTCATAATTCCATGATATTGAAAATATTTGATTTGATTGACCAGAATATAAAGTTTATGATCAATCTCATTAGAGAACTACTTAGGAAAAGGCAGGAGAAATTTATCATCATCAAAATTAATCAAGTCAGTTACAATGAACTCAAAGATAGGATTGCGTATCTCAAAGAATTTCGTTTAAACCACCAGGATCTTTTATCGGTTTTAGAAAAGTTTTTCAAGAGTGACAGTATTGTGGAATCAAACAAGCTAATTGAAGCTTACAATAAGTTCCTTATTCCGATCAATGTTTTGGACTTATCAAGTCAAGGAAATATGATTTGGGCAATGAACGAAAAATCGTACTTGTCAGTTTATAAGCAGTTAAACTCTCTTGTCACACTTAAATTAAACGGATTGTTTGATAATTGTGAGAGCTTCACCGATTTTCTTAACATATTTTCAACACTAGAGATTCAAGAGTCACAAATAACCGACAACAACAATAGCTTGAGACAACTAATCAATGATGAGTATAAATTAAAGATTCTTTCGGTTGCAAACCAAGAGACAGAATCACTTATAGATTTGAACTTGACTTCCAGGAAAGTCTTGGTGAACTCGATTGAGTCATATGATGAGCCTAACAGGTTTAGATTTGCTTCTTATGAATCCAATAATGAAAGGACATCTGATGTTGTAACCGAGGTTCAATGGAGTTTGAGTATGATTAGCAAAATGGACTTCTATTTGACCAATCTTCACAATTTATTGGGTCCAAATTGGAACAAATATTCGCTTGGAAGCAAGATTGATACCGAAGTCTCCAGTTCAATCCAAGCATTGAACCCAGAAAACTTGTTTCATGACTGGCTAGAACTTTTGAATACCAAAATTTCTTCTTTGGGGAAATCTGGCCCGATAGTCAAGATATTGGAAATCAACGAAGATGTGTCCGATCTCGTTGTCAACTATGATTTTTCATTGATCGATATAACGCACCAACTACATCAAATGACTTCTTTGGGATTCAAAGTGCCAATTAGCGTTTTCATCCAGTTCAAAAAGGTCGAAAAGCTATCTCCATTTATAATAGGACTCGCAGAACATATTGCGATCTTCAAAAACATATTGGAGTATGACTTGCTTCAAACCTCTTATGGAAAGCGTTTTGGTTTCTTGGTTGAAAAGCAGAAATTGATGATATTGAATAGTTTGAAAAAACTAACTACTGTTGAATGGGTTTATTTGTCACAAGCCTTGGATTTAAAATCATTATCTGATCCGTCCGATGGCCCCTCCTCTAACAACGAGTCTCTAATTGAGATACAGTCGTTAAATATCCTTAATAAGTTTCAAGCAGATGTCTACAAACTTTACGAGCAGGTCAGCAAGTTATCAAAATTCGATGATTACTTGAATGGTATATTTGGCAGGCTTCGTGAATCTGATTTCGAGTTTATGGATATTCAGGAGTTATTGAGAGCAATTCAATTGGAATTTAACAGGCTCTTAATAGAAGATTTTTTAAGAATAGACAAATTATGTTCTATAGTTAATAGGGAGGTCAAGGATATTTTGAAGTCGAAGTGTGAGAACCAGTTGAAAGTATTAGAAAAAAGTCTCCTGGAGTTTGGAGCTCAATACTCGATAGATGAAGACGTTGAAACAAGTCTTTTAGGAGGTTTACCCTCTACTCCCATACTCGAGGAGTCAATTCATTCGCTAGTTTTTCAAGATCAAGCTTTTCTGATTACACCACCGTTAGCACTTACAAAGCAAAAGAGCTTCAAGAAGGTGAACGAAATTTTGGCTACAATTGAAACTCAAATATCAATCAAAACCAATGCAACACCTAATACTCCTTTCAATGAATTGGCTTCAGGTGATCGTAAGTTGACTTCTTTGGTGTCTAGAATTTTGAAAAAAGTGGACCAGATAGCGGAACTGAGTGAGTTGTATTTTGAACAATGGAAAACAATGCAAAATTTATGGGAACTAAATCTAGATTCGGATGAGGATTTGTCAAAGATCATCAAAACAGATTCAAGTCTACACCAGTGGCTTGAACTTTTCGGTAAAGTACTTGAATTGAGACAAGTATTTGATACATTTGATAACTTCAAAACTTTTGGTAATATCTTGAGGATCAATTTTGTTAAAGTTCAATCTCGAGTAACTTATAAATTTGATATATTTCAAGGCGAATTGATCAAAAAATACTCGAAGAAAGTTCTTGATGAAACTGTTAAATTCAACAATGAACTTGTGACAGCAAAGGAGTCTTTGGAATCGCGATTGGATTTTCAAGTAGAAGTAACAAAACTAGTATCTAGTTTAGATCACTACTTGAGGTTCAAGAATGAAATGGTTGGTTGGGCCGAAAGGTCTACCATCCTCAAAAAGGGTCAATCTCTCTTATTAAAACAGAGATATAAATTCGAAAATAATTGGATATATGTTGAGCAACTTGAGAATCTTCTTTCAATCATATCCACATTAATCAGGCGGAAAAAAAATCTTATTCAAGAAAGTTTCGAGATCATTTCATCAAAAATCAATGCCGAGTCAGTAAGAATTAATGATTCAATTAAAACATTAGCACAAGAATGGCCAGTAAAGAAACCAGTTTCCGGAATCTTGAACCCATCCTCAGCTATAAGTCACTTAGAGGCATTTCAAAGAAAGTGCTGCATTTTGACGATAGACAAGACGACCATTCTCAATGTTTCAAAGCATCTCAATATTCAGGTAGATGTATCAGAGGATCTAACTAGTGTTCTGGATGAGATTTTGGATCTCAAATCAGTTTGGTCTTCCATAAACACTCTTTGGGAAGAACTTGAAAGATTGAAAGCGTTCAAATGGTCTGAAGTCCAACCAAGAGGATTGCGTCGACAATTGGACGACCTATTGAGCACATCCAGATCTTTTCCATCTAAAGTTCGTCAATATTCCGCCTTTGACGAAATTCAAAATATCATAAAGACTCATTTAAAAAACCATACTTTTGTCAATGATTTGAAAGGCGATGCAATGAGGGAGCGTCATTGGAAAGTACTTTTAAGCCAACTAGGTATGGGGCAGATCATTTACAAGGAATTGACGGTAGGTGACGTTTGGGGATTGAATTTTACGCTAAATGAGATAATCATCAAAAACATGTTGGTTCAAGCGAACAATGAGCAAACAATAGAAGACAACTTGACCAATATCAAAAACGATTGGTCAATTATCACGTTTGAGATGTTCAATTACGAGAACAAATCGAGATTAGTCAAGAATTGGAACAAATTGTTTGACCAATGCAATAATGATATTAATTCTTTGTCCTCGATGACTAGCTCTCCTTATTACCATAGTTTTGAACAGGAGATATCTGGATTGGAAGATAAGTTGAACAAACTCTATGTTTTGTTGGATACATGGATTGATGTCCAAAGACAGTGGGTTTATCTTGATGGAGTATTCGGAAATGCTCACAACGACATCAAGAACTTATTGCCAATTGAATCTACAAGATTCACAAATATCACTTATGAATTTCTAAATACGTTGAAAAGAATTTACAAGTTCAACTTGGTAATCGATATTTTAATGGTGGGTGACTTACAAACAATTATGGATAAATTATTGGAAAGTTTGATAAAGGTAAGAAAGTCTTTGACCGATTACCTTGAAAAACAACGAGAATTATTTCCAAGATTTTATTTCGTTGGTAACGAAGATCTTTTGGAAATTATTGGTGGTTCCCTCGATATTAGTAGAATAAATCGCCACTTTAAAAAGATGTTTAGTGGCATTTCAAGTGTGGAATATAGAAACGAAAATTCCTCGATCGTTGCAATTCACGGTGAACAAGGGGAAGAGGTCCAATTGTCCAAACCTGTCTCTTTGATCAAGTATCCCCGCTTGAATGAATGGTTGAAGGAATTAGAGTTAGAAGTTAAATTAACATTATCAATTTTGACGAAGGACACTATTCCGAAATACGAGAATATAGTTGAAAATGGAGCTGAACTTGAGACTCTAAAGACGGTAGTTTTGAAACTCCCTGCTCAAGTAACTACAGTTGTGGCACAGATAGTCTTCACCAGCATTATTGAACTGAATATCAAGGACCACAATATTGCTAGTGTTGTCGAAAAGTATGCTCAGCTATTAAAAAACTTGGTGTTACTTCTTGACTCTGAAATAAGCACCCTTCAAAGAACTAAAGTACAATATTTGATTATTGAAATACTTCATCAAAAAGAATCACTCAACTCCTTGAATGCAGCTATAACTACCGAGCAGATCGATTTTATTTGGAACATCCAACAAAGATTTTATTATGATGTTTCGTCCAATGATTTCTTGACAAGTTTGACCGTGAAACAAGCAAATGCAGTGTTCACTTACGGGTTTGAATACCTTGGAATCCCGGAGAAATTAGCATATACACCGCTTGTTAACAAGTGTTTCTTGACTATGACCCAAGCATTGGACCAAAAACTAGGTGGTGCGCCGTTTGGTCCAGCAGGAACCGGCAAAACAGAGTCTATCAAAGCTTTAGGAAACAACTTAGGTAAGATGGTCTTGGTATTTAATTGTGATGATTCTTTTGATTTCCAATCCATGGGACGAATATTTCTTGGATTGTGTAAAGTTGGAAGCTGGGGATGTTTCGATGAATTTAACAGATTGGATGAACACATTCTTAGTGCCGTTTCTTCTCAAATTGAAGCCATTGAGTTAGGATTATCTACTCCCCAAAACCAGGTTGAAATATCTGGTAAATCACTTCTGGTGCATCCCGAAACAGGAATTTTTGTAACCATGAATCCAGGATATGTTGGTAGATACGAATTGCCAGAGAATTTGAAAAAGTTGTTCAGAGGAGTATCCATGGACAAACCTGACAGAGAGATTATCGCAGAAGTATTGCTTACATCACAGACATTCACTCAAGCCAAAGAAATTGCAAAGGTAATTGTACCATTCTACTTGGAAATTGATAGCTCCTGCTCTAAGCAACCCCACTATGATTTTGGATTGAGATCCTTGAAAAGTACGTTGATAAGATGTGGGCTAATTAAAAGGTCGATGTCCAATTCCAGTCAATTGGATCAAAAAGTATTAGAATTTAAGGTTGTTTTGCAAAGTATCAGAGAGACTATAGCACCAAAATTAGTTAAGGCAGATGAGTTGATACTTAATACTTTATTATCCAAGCACTTCCCAAGTGCTACTTACGATAGTGGTGATCACAGCAAGTTTATCATGGGCTTAGAAAAACATTGTGACGAACGTGGTTTATATTATAATGATGAATGGTTAACGAAGGCTTTACAATTGAACCAAATTCAAGCAACTCATCATGGTATTATGTTGGTCGGTGAAGCGGGTTCAGGAAAATCCACTATATGGAAACTGGTTTTGAATACTATGACCAACATTGATGGAATGGATAATTTGTCTTATGTGATTGATTGCAAAGTTTTATCCAAAAATGAAATATATGGTTCGTTGGACTCAATTACTCGCGACTGGACTGATGGATTATTCACGAGTATTTTGAGAAAAATAAGAACCAATTTAAGGGGTGAACTATCGAAAAGAATATGGATTATTTTTGATGGAGATATTGACCCTGAGTGGGCTGAAAACTTGAACTCTGTTCTTGATGATAATAAAATTTTAACTTTACCAAATGGTGAACGTTTAGGCTTACCTGATAACGTGAGGTTAATTTTCGAGGTTGATACTTTGAAATTCACTACCCCGGCCACCATTAGTAGATGTGGAATGGTTTGGTTCGATACATCATTAGTCTCAATCCAAAGTTTGTTGAAAGATTTTGTTCATGATCTCTCTAATAATACCATCGAAGTAAGCGATGAGTTGTCGATGGATAAGCAAGAAGTGCTTGTGATTCAAAAAGACTTGATCTTGCAATTCAAAGACTTTATCAACCCTGAAATATTGAAAATAGTCATCGATGAAGCACAAAACTTAGAACACATAATGGACTTCACAATTCATAGAACACTTCAGTCATTTTCAACTTTATTCAAATCATACTGTCGGCGATTGATCAGATACAAGCTTGAGAACCGTGGTGTCCCAGTCGATGACGTGCAAAGCTTTGTTGGAAAGGCAATTCTTCTTTCATTGGTCTGGGCATTCGCTGGAGATTGTAGCTTGAACGAAAGAGAACAGTTTGGTAAGAGCATTGCCAATTTAGAGGGGTTCAGATCTATTAAGCTGGTAAACAACATAGGAGAAGACAGCTCAACTATTATAGATTTCGATATTTCGATTCCCGAATTCGAATGGGACAATTGGACCAACAAAGTTGAGAGTATTGATCTCGAACCACAGCATGTCTCTAATCCGAATACTGTTGTGCCTACGTTAGATACAGCGAGACATGAGTATTTGATTTATTCTATCTTGAATGAACATAGACCATTGTTACTTTGTGGCCCCCCTGGTTCTGGTAAGACTATGACATTATTAGAAGCGTTAAGAAAATCCCCTAGTTTGGATATTTTATCGCTAAATTTTTCGAAGGACACTTCCCCAGAGTCACTTATGAAATCATTAGAACAACATTGTACCTACAAAAAAACTAATAACGGATTTGTTCTTACACCCTTGGTAAGTGGAAAATGGGTAGTCGTCTTCTGTGATGAAATCAATTTACCAGGCATTGATAAATATGGTACTCAAAGAGTAATATCTTTAATACGTCAAATGATCGAGCACAAAGGATTTTGGAGAGTGAAAGACAAACAATGGATATCTTTATCCAATATTCAATTTGTTGGTGCATGTAATTCTCCAAAAGATCCAGGACGTCAAAAACTTAGTGAACGTTTCTTGCGTCATGTATCTGTTGTAATGGTGGACTATCCTGGTAAGAATTCATTATTCCAAATTTATCAAACATTCAATTTAGCAGTAATGAAATGTGCACCAGATTTACGAGGTTACACGAGGTCTGTCACTGAAGCCATGATCGCCATTTATGACCGAACCAGGGAAAAATTGACACCTAAGGTACAAGATCATTACATTTATTCACCTCGTGAATTAACGAGATGGTCTCGAAGTGTTTTGGAAGGTCTTAAAGCAACAGATTATCCTGATGTACTGTCCTTGGCAAGATTATGGAACCATGAAGGTTTAAGGTTATTCTATGATCGTTTGGTTGGTAGCGAAGAAAGAGAATGGACCAAACAATTATTTAAAGATGTTACGAGTCAGTATTTCCAAAACATTGATTTAGAAACTGCACTCAAAGAGCCTATTCTCTATTCTACTTGGTTGTCCCTGAGCTATGAATCCGTGGAAGAGTCAGATCTTCGATCGTTTGTATCTGAACGACTCAAGGTGTTCAGCGAGGAAGAGATTGAGGTAGATTTGGTATTACATGGCGACTTATTGGACCACTCGTTACGAATTGATAGAGTTTTGAGGCAACCACAAGGCCATATGATCTTGGTAGGACCCAGCACTAGCGGAAAAACTACATTGAGTAAGTTTGTTGCGTGGATGAACGGTCTCAAGGTAGTTCAATTGACTGTCCACAGCAAATATGGCATAGATGAATTCGATTCAACATTGAGAAAAACTCTCTTAAAATGTGCAAGAGGAGATAGAGTATGCTTTATTATCGACGAGGCAAGTATCCTAGAGACTTCTTTTATCGAAAGAATGAATACTTTATTAGCCAATGCTGAGATTCCAGGATTATTTGAAGGTGAAGAATTCGTTTCGTTGATGAATGTTTGCACCGAGCAGTCACATAGTCAAGGTCTTTTGTTAGATTCCAGTGACGAGCTCTATTCGTGGTTCACGAGGCAGATTTCAGAGAACTTACATGTCATATTTAATATTAGTGAAGTGGAAAATTCCAAAAGACCAGCTGTTATTTCATCGCCAGCGTTATTCAATAGATGTGTTCTTAGTTGGATGGGTGACTGGACAGAGAACTCTTTGATCGATATTGCATCGTCTTTAATCGAAGTTGTTCCCCTTGATATGTCCAATTATTCAATCCCTGGTACATTTAACCAGTATATCTCTACACCAGTTGGTGGCTTCAGAGATGTGATAGTTGATGCTTTCATCTACTTCCATAGATTCAATTTGCTTTACGACTCCAGCACAGAGTACAAGAATACCCCGAGCAATTTCGTCTCTTTTATTGAAAACTTTGCCACGATTTTCAACTCGAAACAATTCGAGCTAGAGGAAAACCAGAGACATATCAGTACTGGACTCGATAAACTCAGAGAAACAGTACTTCAGGTGAATGATTTAAAACTAGAACTTTCAGAAAAGCAAGAGTTTTTAAAGGTGAAGGATACCGAAGCGAAGGCAATGTTGAACAAGATGTTGACAGACCAAAACGAAGCAGAAAGAAAACAAGAGTTTTCGGTAGCAACACAAGAGGAGTTGGAAAAACAAGAAATTGAGATTGGAAGAAGACGATCAAAGGTTATGAAGGATTTGGAAAAAGCAGAACCAGCAGTGATTGAAGCTCAACGTGGAGTTCAAAATATCAAAAAACAACATTTGACAGAAATAAGAAGTATGGCAAATCCTCCCGCAGCTGTAAAAATGGCAATGGAGTCAGTATGTATCTTGATTGGCTATGAAGTCAGTACATGGAGAGATGTGCAGAGCATCGTTCGGCGTGATGATTTCATTGCTAATATTGTGACATTCAACAACGAAGAACAGCTTTCTACAGAACTCAGAGAGTACATGGAACAAGTATATCTCTCAAGAAGTGATTACAATTACGAAGCGGTGTACAGAGCCAGTAAAGCATGTGGCCCTTTGTTACAGTGGGTTGAAGCTCAGTTGACATATTCGAGGATCTTGCAAAGCATTGGACCCTTGAGAGACGAAGTTAGAATTCTTGAGGAACAAACAAACAAGACCAGGGCTCAATTAATAGCTATTGATCAAATGATTCACGAATTGGAAGAAAGCATCAATAATTATAAGGAAGATTACAGCTCCCTTATCAGGGATGCTGAGAATATCAAGTCAGAAATGAAGGGCGTTCAACTTAGAGTGAGCCGTAGTCTCACGTTGATTGACAGTTTAACTAATGAAAGGGAAAGGTGGAAGGTAAGTATCAAACGATTCGGTGAACAAAGGGAAAGACTAATAGGAAACTCTCTCTTAGCTGCAGCCTTCCTTGTATACTCTGGAAAGTATGACCAAAAGGGCCGTGAATTACTCATAAAAGTTTGGAAGCAGAAGCTACACGATTCCGGAATTTCATACGATAGAACTTTCACAGTTACCAACTATTTGAATAATCGGAATGAAATTTTGAAGTGGGAACAGAGTGGATTAGTCTACGATGACTTGAATGTTGAAAACTTTACGATAATGAAAATGTCCCATACTCCGATAATCATAGATCCGTCCTCTACAATGATTGAAGTATTATCAAAATCATTTAGTCCAAGAAAGGCAATCATAACTAGTTTCCTTAATGAAGGGTTTGTCAAACAACTTGAGAATGCGATAAGATTTGGTGGTATAATTATTATTCAAGATGCTGAATTTTATGATCCATTATTGAATACTATTTTAAGACGAGAGATCCACAGAAATGGTGGTAGAATGATGGTAATGTTGGGTGATCAAGAAATAGATTTTTCTCCTGATTTCAAGTTGTTCTTGCATACCAAGGATTCCCAGATAAATCTTTCATCGTTTGTCGCCGCGAGATGCACTCTTGTTAACTTCACCATTACAAGTGGAAGCTTACAGAACAAAATCCTTAGCATAACATTGCAAGAGCTCAAGCCTGAACTTGAAGAGAAAAGACTTGAAATGGCGTCTTTGCAAAGCGAGTATCAAGTTAAATTACATAGTCTTGAAGAAGAATTGTTGAACTCGCTTAGTGACTCTACTGGAAGTATCCTAGAAAATGATTTAGTTGTGGATACGTTGGAAAATTTGAAGTCCGAATCGACTGAAATTGATTTCAAGATGAAGGAGTCGCTAGGAGTTATCGATACCGTTGACCAAGTTCGTAGTGCATACGACGAGGTTGCAAGACACTCTTCAGGTATTTTCGAGCTATTCAAACAGTTCAATGGTTTACGGAAACTCTATAAATTTTTTTTGAATGACTTCATTGGTATTTTTATGACTGTATTGAGATCACATGGCTCTAACGAATCAGTTTCATCTGTGATTTTACAGTTGTACAAGGAGACATTCGCTAACATTTCCCCTTCTTTGGTCTACCATGATAGAGTTATATTCGCATTGGCATTGAGTTTGAAGTACTACGGTTTGGAGATAGGGAACCAGGTCGAACTGTCATTGAGAATAATATTGGAGAATGTTATTCTAAAGAAAGATATCGGAACAGATTTGGATATCCTGAAAGTGCTCGAAGCAACACACGCAAGATATGATCAAGCAGATGATCTTGATAAGATATTTGCAGCTAACTCCGATAATGAGGCTTTCATCTTGCTTTTTAAAATGATTCAAGCGCTTCAGTCACCCAAGAAAGATGCTTTTATGAATGTAGTTCTTGAGTTTTCAACATTTTTGTTTTCAGGAAGTGCTCCTTATAGCTCCAAGTACGATTTGAAAGAATGGGTATTTAAAGATTATGCCAATCTTTCCAGATCTGGAGCGAATGCTGGCATCGTTCCAATAATTTTAGCGTCGCCAGATGGGTATGATGCAACATATAAGGTTGAGAAGGCGGCACAAGATGCCAAGCGTAAATTGGTCATTGTGTCGATGGGTTCAAAAGAAGGTATTGAAATTGCAAACAAAGAGCTTAGTATTGCTGCTTCGAAAAACCATTGGATCTTGATTCAAAATATTCAATTGTCTCCGAACTGGTTGAATTATCTTGAAAGGAAGATAGACTCAATTGGGTGGAATCCCGACTTTAAGGTTTTCTTGACATGTAACTTATATTCAAACATTTCACCAGCGATTGTTACAAGATCCAAGGTACTAGTATTTGAGAATCCGCCAGGTTTAAAAAATGTGCTTCATGAAACGTTCAATTCGATCCCACAAGATCTCATAAAGTCCGCGTCTAGTGAATTCATACATGTTTGCTTTCTATTGGTGTGGTTCCATTCCCTTATTCAAGAAAGGTTGAGATTTACTCCAATATCTTTCAAGAAAAAGTATGATCTCAATGATTCTGATTTTACTGCCGGGTTGAATGTGTTGCAAAAAGTATTTGAGCCATTCAAGACCAAGACCAATATTGCACCTGAACTCATTCCTTGGGAACAATTAAGTTACCTAGTCGGTGAGATTACTTACGGAGGTAAAATCGATGACAAGGCCGATTTAACTTATATAATTGGGCTCTCTAAATATTTGTTCAACTTGAAGTCATTTGATAGTGGGTTCAACTTGATTGAAAATGAGCTAACCAAAAGTTCAGGTAAACAATTGGCATTCCCGGAAGGTCTTAGTGTCGAATCCTATAGAACTTGGATCGCTGAATTACCAGATCAAGTGTCGCTTACCTGGATTGGATTAAATGAAGAAGTTGAAGTTTTATTACGTGAAAGACAAGGCCAAGATGTGGCCGCATCGGTGTTAAAGATCACGAAAATAGTTTAAGTTATTTAGTGAATAGATTAATAAAGACAATATCTTGATCTATGATATCGCAAATATCTACATTAAATTCATTTGAACTGCCATAGGAAGATGACCAGATTACATACACGGTTAATAGATTAATATTAAATAGCTTTCATGAACGAAACATATTATACAAACCAACCTAAACTATTTATTCGTCGTCTTCTAAAGTTTGAGCGGCGATACGGTCCAAATCTCTTTGACCGTTTTCGGAGATTCTTCTACCTCCCTTTGGAGAGATTTCCAAAACACCAATCTTTTGTAAGGATTGTAAGACCTTTCTGTTGACGGAACCAGAAGCGTCGGCGTGTCTGTGAGGTCTGAAACCTCTGTTGATGGCACCACCGTATAACTTGTTCAACTTACCGACACCAACTTGCTTTCTCAAGTAGATGTGTCTGGCAACAGAAGCAGCTCTCTTGTAGAACCAAGTTTCAGCTTCTTGTGGTGGTAATTCATTACCGGCGGAAGTCTTGACAATGTCAACGTAACCTGGAACTTCCAACTTACCTTGTCTTTGCAAGAATTGGGCGTAGGCGTTGATGAAATCTTGAGCTGGAACGTCTCTATAAATATGTTAGTATTTGGTTCATATGGACATGAATTTTCATTGGTATAATGGATAGAGAGACACCAAATGATACTTTGAGTTTTTGAGTCTCTTATAGTGGTACTTCTCAACATACAAACTTCAACCTTTCGGGGTCAGCTTCATATGGATTCTTCCGGTCTGACCTTTGAGCCAACTCTCACTATTAACAGGTATTTTCCACTTCCTTGTGTTGTATTGTAGTTTTCTCATGGAGTTTTTCATAAACAGTCCTCGATGTAAATGGTCAAAGTATCAAAGATTCGAGTAACGAGTACTCTCTATCCACCACGACAGTCGACAATAACTTACCTGACGGAAGCACCTGGCATATTGTCTATTTGGTATTATCGGTACTAAAAGATGAGTATGAATTGGTGGTTAGACTTTTCACTAAAAATTCTCAGTAGCCTTGGAGCTGCGCGGTGAAGTTTGGTGCGGCTTATGGGTAATTCCTAGATTTGGATTGAGTGAAGGGCCGCGGTGTGTGCAGGAACGGATCAACGACATGACTTACGTAAGCGGGAGGAAAATTACTGCGCTTGGTTTGAAAGTTACTGTGCGTGCGAAAAGCAGTCACAGCCTTTTGGATATCAAAAGGAGGGGCCAGTCTCACACCAGACAGAGGTAGTAATGAAGAAATAAGACATGGTATTATATCTCCTATAGCTCATACGTAACTTCAGATATGATTTTCATTCTGTTACTTGGATTAGAGTCTATAAATAGAAAGGTTTCGTGGCGATTACTTAAATTTACTACTTCCTTTGATTTATTCCTTCTATAACGTTCCCTAGTAGCTTTTTCGCAGCCACTGACACAAGTCTATCAATTCCAAACACCAAAGTGTCCAAGTGTCAAGGTACCAGGAGGTGCCACTGGTGTAATTATGATCATGCTATCCTTTATTCTATAACCAAATAGCATTGTCAACGCTAGCTGCCTTTTACATAAGTCAACCCGCTTTCTCTGGGTACCAGCCCATACTGTTCCAACTCACATAAAGAAACCTCGACGCTCCAGAACGCTAATGAAGAGGTATACTCTCCGGAATCCGTTTCAGATGCTTTGAAATAAGGGTGCAATACCAGGAAATCCTCCTTGTGTGACACTTCAAATGACTCTCTCTTTTTGTATCTAGGAGAATTAAATTTGGTCTTACCCCAAACCGTTGCCGACGATAGTTTCTTCTTCAATTGAATATTATTCTTAGGAAGTGTATCCATATCTGTCATATAGTATCTTCTGCGAAACATATCGTCAGATATGGCCCAACACTTTTCCAAAGATGCCATCCTAACTCCATCATAATACGGGAGGAATTCTGTAGAGCTAACAAGCAAAATGAGATTGGTCAACAACGTCAATGCTTGAAGATGAGAGTTGTCGACAACTTCACCGTACTGGAATCTGATTTCTGCAATACGTAGTGCTCGCACTAGTCTCACTAGTCCACTGAAAGGACTGTCTTCCAACCTGGTACTCGCCAGAGCCATATCGATTATCGTCAAGCAAATTCCTGGACTGAATGTTTTGGGTTCAGGAGAGGCGTCAATTGGGAAGGAGAACTTCCTAATTATCGATATATCGAATCCAATATTCTGAAGAAGGGGAAAGTTGCCCAATATCTCAATGAACGTACCTCCTATTGAATCCTGACGATGAACAGACCATTGCTTACCTCTGTACTTTGGCTGTTGATTCCGAAGAACCCGGATATATAGACTTTTCAAACCATGGCAGGACTCACTAATTCCACGCAACATGCTTATAAACTCCGTATAGGTCACTGCTGGGCTTCTATCGATGAACAAGTTCAATTCTTTTAAAGCACCATTGTGTAATGCTATTGCGATAGGTTCAAGACTATACACAGGGTCCAACTCGTCAAAATCAAGAAGGAGATCCAATCTATGGAGTTGAGGAAGAACCGAACTCCAACCTGTCGTACGAATCAATGTGTTGGCATTAATAGAAAGACTCCTTAGGGATGCAAAAGATGTAATGTGTTGAATTTCAATAGATTCTTTGATGCCGATATCCAAAACCTTCAACGTGACCAAGTTGGGGAAGTAACGCAAGTCTTCTCCCTTGAGGGATACATTGTCACACTCTAGATAAGTGACGAAGTTGTTGATACCAAGGGATACCTGGTATTTGCACCTAAATGATTTCTCACCCGAAACGCCGATTTTGAAGCTTGTTTTGGCCAATTCTACCTTTGCACATTCATCTATGCTGGTCTCAAGTACTTCCTTTATGAAGTGTCGGTGGTACGCCTTCTTATCAGAGTATTCTTCGAGAGATTTGGGTGAAGCTAAAATCACATCTATCTGGTTCAGACGAATGAGACTAAGTGTAGGGAAAAGCCTCGGTCCTAGCAATTGTCTGAGATAGGAACATGTGCTTGATAAACTCAACAATCCTGGGTAATTCTCGCCTATCCTGACATGATTTAGTACCAATGAATGGGCTGGATGGGATGTTTCGCCATCAGCAATATTCGGTTGTAGAATTGTATACTGGACAATGCGGTTGATAATTTCGATTGGAAGGTCAATGAAGTGGGTGGTTCGAACAAATGGCGGTGTCAGGTCATGTGTATTGTTGTAGACCATGGCTATGGCTAGGGGGTGTTGTTGTTGGTAGTTGTGTGGATGTTGGGGAGAAGATATGAAGATTAGATCTGATTGGTCAGAACTTAGTCAGCGATATAGAGATAATTTTCGACAGGGTTCTGATCAAAGCGTGAAGCGAAGATTACGTCAAATTGGGGTGGGGCCAGAACTGTGTGTAGCTCAAGATGTCGCTCTCAATACCTTCTTCTGAACAATCAAATGCCTAGAAACTATCATAAGAAATACATATTACGAAAAAACTCCAATATTTTATTTCATATATTATACATTAAGAAAATTAAGAGTTGTGCTTCAGATTTTGAGGAGAAAGACTAAATTATTTAGACCTTGAAACCTCTGGAGTTTCTTCTACCTCTGGCTCTTTCGAACTTTCTACCCTTAGATAAGATTCTTGGGGCCTTGTTCTTGTGAGGACCGAAACCGAAGTGTCTAACGGCTTCTCTGGCGTTTCTTGGACCTCTAAGGATCAAGGTGTTTTGACCCTTTGGAGATCTCAAAGCTAATTGATCCAAAGTGATGGCTTCACCACCAGCCTTCAAGATGGTGGCCTTGGCACCGGCAGTGAATCTCAAAGCGGCAACGGTGGCCTTTGGGAATTCCAACAATCTGTTGTCATCGGTGATGGTACCAACAACGACGATGGTCTTGTTAGCGGCACCCTTTTGCTTCAAGGCTCTAGCGATTCTAGAGACAGAGACAGGTGGCTTGTTGATCTTAGATAAGAACAAAGATCTCAAGACAACCTTGTTGAATGGGGCATCAGTACGACCTAGAGGGGTTAGTATAGGGACGAGTTTCTGCTCAGAAGACGCACTATCAACACTGTTGTGTCAAGCACTCGCAGAAAGGTTTTCGACATCCTCTTGAAGCTGTATCACCAGCACGAGGGAAACGACGCCGAAGCGTGGATATGGATCATGGAGATCAATCTATTCTGAACATGAGAAAACTGATGTTTTCATACTATACGTATACCGATACTTATAAGTCTTTGTTCCGTCAGTATGTTCACTGACCAAAGTCTTAAGGACATCGGCCCATTTCAGTGAAGGTTGTACTTTTGAAGCACCTCCTGAATGTCATATCATGAAAACCAGTATTATTGGAATATACTTTGCAATCGAGGAATCTTGCAGTGTAAGTCCATCTTCTTTTAGAGCCCTAATTTTTCATTTGAATCCGTTACATACGAGCTAAGAAGGCGTACAACTTGACCAACATCTTCAAGTAGACGTTGTCAGACTTTGGAGCATCTCTGTGACCAGATCTGGCATGTTGTTTAGTGGTGTGATCTCTACCCATTGTGAATGTCTTGTTTAACTGATGAAGTATAAGTGAAAGCGAACTAAAGATTCATTAATATAAATGAAAAATCTTTCGTTGGTGATGATGTGAGGGGGTAGTGCGAGACCCAGAAAGGCGTCTATGATAGTGCGACTAAAATTAATAGTGAGTGGTGCGGGCGAAAGCCCTTGTACTTGGTGTAAACGCATGATATGCACGTGATGAAAACTAGCCATATGCCGTCTATCATGTGCTCGCATTTCGTTGATTAGCAGGAAAATGTATACTAGATTTCAGTCACATTCGTTAGAGGGGGGTCGATACTGAATAAATATCCCTTAACTATGGTTATTTGTTGGTCTGAAGAATAGAAGAAGACAGTCTATTTGAAAAATTTCAACCCGTTCAAGTATAAAATCAGCCAAGAATGCATTAGTTTGCATTTTAGATTTGCCAGATCGTCCCCAATCGTAAATCATAAATCTGTATAGGCTAGTTATGCAATGTCAATCATGTGATTAGTTCTTAACTATATTTGATCATTATTTTACTATGAGTCTCGTAGTTTCCGCAACAAGTTATTAGCTATATCTTGTCAGTTTAATAAGAAGTGTTGCATTCTATGTATCTGGAATGACAGCCGTTGCCTCTAGGATGAATTCAATAATGTCCAAGTGTCGTATGATTATCCTTTGCAACAGGTCGTTTCAAAGTTTGAATATGGAGGTTGTGGTTGCAAAATTCCCACACCTTTATTCCTTCAATAATAATGTACTGCACGTTATAATAGTTCATGTACTAACATTTTATGCCGTACACATGTATCTTATGTAAGCACCCTGTGACGATCACGCGCACGGTCACATGTGCACATCAGTCTATATCTGTCACTAATCACTAAACACTTATCGCCCCCATACTAAAGAAGCCTATTATCGCCAAATGACATTGACTTCCATCAGGGGGTTCACTAACACGCCCACGACCAAGTCCATCTGCTTGATCACCACGGTGTTGGCAGTGGCGCTTTCTGTCATCCAAATCAAGCAATATGTGCGATTATCATTGGATCCATACTTGTCAGAATACTATCAATATTGGAGAGTCATAACGTACCAGTTGGCGGTGGTCAATGAATCTGATTATCTCTTGGTGATATTGTTGTGGTTTCATTATAAAAATCTCGAGCGGTTCTTCGGCTCTCGCAAGTATTTGTCCATAGTGGTTGTATTTGCGTTGTATAATGCTGTGATATGTTTCTTTGTGATGGGTATAGGCCAATTGGGATGGAGTTACTTTCAGGAATACGCAAGAAAGATGCTTTCGATAGACCCACCAGGAGATCCTATTATATGTGATGTCGTGTCTCCCGCAGAGGGTGAATTCGATGCTATATGCATGTATAAATTCGTTCAAACAACCATTTTGAATGAGGTGATTCCTGGTCCTATGGGAATACTATCATCATTGTACGTGTGTTACGGGGAATATATCCCTAGATCGTACCGGTTCAAAATTTTGCTCTCAAACCCCTTCAAAATGACACCTACTGACTCAGATTCGACAGAAGAAGTCCAAGAATCTGCTCCAGAAGAACTACAAGCTCATACACCATCTAGTAAAGAACTCACGCTTACGAACCATTTCCCCATTCATATCATATACACTTTATTGCTACTTAACAACGGGTTCAAATCTATCCTTCCATGTGTGACAGGACTAGTGATAGGTAAATTTCACACCAAGGAATTATTGCCAAGAAGTAGAACATGGCTCATTCCTAGCTGGGGTTTTAGGCTTTTCATAGGACCACTAAGATTCATTTATCAGAAGGTTGATTACGCGAATAGAAGATTTGAAAGATTTGGGAGGTTGTACCAGTTAGTTGTGGAAGAAGAGTCAAATACAGAAGCACCAAATAATCAAATTACTGAGGAAACCGCAGAAGGAACTCCGGAAGACGACGACGAGTTCGATGAAGAAAGAGTACAGGAAAGACAAATCAGAGCGGAAACGCCGATCAGGCCATTGGGAACTCAGTTTCTCAACACGTTCAGATCAAACTAGCATTGAGCATCGGATTGGGTTAAGTTTAATTTAATTTTTAATACATTATATTCAAGGGAATTAAACGATGTAAAATTGGCGAACTACGACCTTTCAAATTTACAATTGTAGTTTTGAATAGGTAAGTTCTTGTGTCTGATGCTTTGTCTAGCAGGCCCATTTGATAAGATGAGCTATTTCAATGGAGTGAATTCACAATGAGATCTTTGTATCACTTCTACTAAAACCAGCTTCATACAATTCTTAGCATGCAATTGTCACAGTATTCAAGATGTGGAAGTTACCAGGTTGTGACAAGTTGAGATTAATTTTTCACTGAAGCCTTCTTCCGCCTTTCCACATCCCAATTATAGAGTCTGGCGGTATTGACCTCCATGGTGGTGATATTTTCTTTCAAGAATTCCAAGTCCTCCTTGACCAAATGTAATTGTTCCGTATTTTTTCTCAATCTTTCGTTTAACAAGTCCACTGCCTCGTCCAATGGATATTCCAACATCACGTCCGCGCCCAACCACAAGTAAACCGAGTTGAGGTTTTCGACATCGATGGTGGCTTTGGTGTATAAGGTATCATTCAATTCGTAGTTGGTCACTATTGTTTTCTCTGCCTCATCATCATCACCATCTTCTTCGGTTATTTCTTGTTTATTTTCATTCATATATGTTATGATGTCGAGATTCTTTTCGATGTCGGGTATTTTCGTGTTCAAGTCGTTCAATTGTTGTCTCTTGGACGATTCCATGTACTTGTATTGTTGCAACCTGTCCTGGAATAGTTTCATGACATTCTCGAAGTCCTTTTCGGGGTTCTTCACTATGTGCTCCACCTTATCTATGAAGGGAGCCTCGGGGATTCCCCTAGGGTTTGTCTTGGTTGATCTGGTTAGTTAGTACGTGGTTCTAGCTTCTGCTGTCCGGGGTTTCCGAACTTGTGACGATACATACTTAAGAAGTTCCATGATTGTGTGGAATTGGAAGAGAGAAGTTGGAGTGATTAGATCAAAAACTTTAGTTGAACAAATTTTGGCACCAGCGAAATGCAGTACTACGGGTGCGAAATTGGCGCTTTATGGGAGAAGAGAGGAAGAGAAGACAGGAAGACAAAGCAGTTAAAGGGTGGAAGAAAAGAGATAGAAGCGACCAGTGGATATCGACTATTGAGTTAGAGGTGGTGGTGCTACATTGGTACAGACAGCGTATTTTTTGCCTTACTTCTCTACGCTTATTCTCAAAATATCATCGATTCAATCGTTACATAAATTAACTTACAGTCATGGCAATTAAGCCTTGATGGAACCATAGCCAGTTTCATTCTGTCTCTTTCTTCCATCAAGGGCGTTCAAAACGGCCTCGGCAGCCTTGACACCAGAAAGGGCCATGGCTCCAAAAGTTGGTCCCATTCTGTTGGAACCATCGACTTCGGCCAACTCCATACCAGCAATAACTAAACCAGGAACAACTTCTCTGGTGCCCTTGACAATGGCGTCTTCGGCCTTGTTCATATCAAGACCTCTCATTCCACCCAATTGGAAACCGTCGGCACTTGGAACCTGTGGTTGGGGTTCAGGCTCGTTTCTGAATCCTCTGGTGATATCCTTAGGAGCCTTTCCTAACTCTTCAAGTCTCTTGGCAGAGAAGGCACCAAATGGACCGTCGTGTCCAGTGGTCGACAACACAACGTTACAGTTGATGGTGTTGGGGTCCATACAAGATTGGGTATCATGGTTCAAGGCAACCAAAGTCCAGTTGGTGACCACACCGGCGATTCTCAATTCTCCAGTGGATTCATCACGACGAGTGATCAAATCTTCAACAGCAGTGGCATTGAACAATTTCACGTTAGGAAATTGCAACACCTTCGACAACAAGGTGGACATGAACAAAGCGGCGTGCTTGACCACGACGTAGTCACCTTCGTCATCGTATTCGATTTCAAGCTCATCCAAGAACAAATCAGCTGGTTTTCTCAACACCATGGCTGAGAAAAGTTGTCCACCCAACCAGCATCCACCACCTGGAGAAACAGACGCTTCGATGATGGCGATGTTCAATTCTGGTCTGTTCTTGGCCAAAACGTAAGCGGCGGACAAACCAGCAGATCCGGCACCAACAATGACAACATCAGACTCGGTGTACTTGTCCAAGTCATTGAAGTAACGTCTGGTCATAGCACGAGAGACGGTCGATTCTCTGATTGGAGCGAACTTGAAGGTGTCCCAGTCGGCAAAGCTGACCTTGGCATTCTCAGCAGTGGTGGTCATCTTGATAACATTGTCCTTCTTGTGGACCTTGAACTTAGGGGTAGCAGTTGGAGCAGATTGGAGAATGGTTGGAGGAGCCATTTTGGGAGTAGACTAAGGGTGATTTCTGGCACCCAAACTAGGTCAATTGATGTGAGAGCTCAGGATATTTATAGTCAATTGAGTTTTTCAATGTGCCCCCAGAACTCTAGTTGCATATCATACTGAGTTCCGTGTTCTCTCCTCTAATAGCATAGGAATTGGGTTTCGTAGTTGCATACCACCATTGATGGGAACTGTTGGTGCATACATTTTCCAACAGGAACCTAATTTGAGCGGAACATCAGTGCCCGACCTTCCCAATCCAGCAGCGGCACCCGATTGTTCTATCAGCACCTTGCTCTCCACGAGTTGAGCCACCGTAGTTCAGTAACCTTTCTTTCCAGTAAGCGCATCAATTGGGTGCAAATTTTAATGATCCCTGTCGACACATTAGCGCATGCCTGCAGGTACACCAAGCCATAAAAGCGCATAGGGGAGGACCACATAAGTGGACGGGAAGCTGGTAAACGACACCCCGGCGGCCTTTCTTACTATTCCAAAGCAACCAAGGCGGTTTGTTCTCTAGATCGCAAATATACTGTCAAAATTTGGGTACTTTCGGCTAAGAATCGGATAAGTAATTGAACCTATAACCTTTAAAAAAAAGGGCTACTTGATTGCAAAAAAATTGGTATAACGATGATTTACAGATATCCACCAGCTGATCCAAATCTCTACGAATCTAAAGCTGGAGTTTTGTGGACGTCACAAATATCTTACGATCTGGCACTAAACGTGCCAGTGGTACATGTCCGTAACCATCTCTGGAGCCCACATACTTTGTTCTCCTCTTTTCCAAACGTATATCTTCCTATATCCCAATTATGTGGCGTGACAACTAAGAGCATGATGAAAGCCAACTTTCGTCCCCTCCTTCCGAAGAAAAGCATAGAATGACATGGCACAATTCTATTGGAGCTCACACTAACGGGGCTCACTCCTTGCTTAATTGGCTTTTGACTAAATTGTTAAACTAACTGTACAAAGTCTTTTACTCGTTCGTTTGTCTACTATCCTTTTGTTGGTAGGATCTTTAATTGGTAGGTACTCTCAAGGACTCCCGCTTAGTACAATAATTTAATTTTATTATATTTCAATTTATCTGATATTATTATGCTTAGTCAGTTTGAGTACTCTGTCTATTTACTATGTTCACTGAACCCAGTGAAGTATCTCTCTCTGAAGTTCTTGATTTGTTGTGTCTTCAATCCATTTGAAGTCTCTCCTTGGTACTTCTCGTCTCTCTTGACATACACAAGGAGTCTTCTTGACCACTTATTAAAAACCTGCTCTAAATTGTAAATCAATTCAAGTTGTTCATGCTGAGGAATTTGATTGATTTCAAAATCATCGTTGGCTGTAGGCATCCAGAAAGCCAACCGACCTCCAATCGGAAGTCTGGATGCAGAGAAACGGAGCAAATCATCCAAAAGATTGGATAACTCGTAAGGTTTCTTGGGCTGAATAAAGTCTCTTCTCAAATGAGCCTTTTCACCTCCAATGAGTAAGCTTTCACGTCCCATGGCCTTTTCGGGGTCTTTTGCCCCACACACCTTCAATCCTTCTCTTACTCCATAAGGTGGATCGCACACTATGGTATCTATGACAAGATTTGATCTTAAGGCATTGTTGGTGAAATCCATGGCAACAACATCTATGAATTGTAATGAAGTCTCATATTGCTTGAAGTTTGCTTTAATATTACATTTGTCATTCTTTCCACGAAGAGTACGGATATCAATGTCGGAACCTATTGGAATTCCTCCATAATTGGCAGCTGCCACTAAGAATGAACCTGTGCCTGAAAATGGATCATAGACGAACTTTCCTCCATTGACCTGTCCAATATTACATGTGACCAACGATAATTCCGCATCAAAGGAGGTAGTACCAATGTACTTTCTGCGTCTTAGGTCATATTTGTCCAATATATTATCGATACGTGCAGTTAATTGGACTTGTCGACCGAGCCATAAACGGACCGGAGAAACCGCTTTTTCTTTACCGTTAACCTTGTACTCTTCCAAAACTGTAAACGTCTGCTGTGGGTTCTTCATCTTGATAGGACCCTCGAAGGCCAAGTACGAAAATGACTCTATCACCTCGAACTTCTGCTTGTTACTTCTTGATCCCATGTAACCTATGAAATCGAACTTGAACGAGTCATCCTTGTAGGTTTCGAACTTAGGCGACGATCTTCGTACGGTATCTTCATGAAGTTCTTGTAAGGTATCACCTTGACCCCACAATTCGTATATTCCACGTCCCAAGATGGATCTTTCCATGATCTTTCGTGCTTGGTCATCGTTCTCCAATTGTACAATCAAAAACGGACTTTCTTCATCATGGTGGCTCATATCGATGGTGATGCCCTGCATTTCTGCTAGGGACTCGGTCTCGGCCCTCCGGAAATTCGGGTACGCCTGGGCAAAGTAGATCAAGTAGTCTTTCATGTTTAAGCTTATCAATGGAGTGTTGGTTGGGGTTCTTGAAGTGAAAGTTGAGATGAGTTCGCAGTAAAAAAAATATGAACTTGATTGCAAAAGTGAGACTGGAAAATAGAATTATCGACGGGTGTTCACAGTTCCACATAGACTGAAGTCATAGTATGAGCCAAGAGGAGAGTAGGGTTTGAAAGAAAACATTGGGGTGAATTGGACTGAAATCAGTGCTTTTTGTATTTTTCAGTGAAAATAGTGCAAAAATATTGAAATATTAGCATTTTAAAAATTAATCTCCTCAAAGATTATTCGAATTGCCTCTCTATAGCTGCGAAAACATCAGAAATCTATATTTGGGACGAGTAGAACTCAATTATTTAAACAAAACCAAGTTTTCAATTAAACAGAACGCTAAGTTTATCACTCTCCTTCTTGGAAAACCTGTAAATTAAATTTAAGCAGTCAAGTACACTAAAATAATTACTTCTCACTATCGTCAAATTTCTCTCTTCAATACCATCCCAACCGTTGCTCAACTTTACTCCTACCCTTTGCTCTTACAATTTAATCTTACTCTTCACACTTAACTTCTACCTAACACCCCATCAACACGTGACCACCCCAGCAATGCCAGCACCCCTCTGATTCCGGGTAACCCCTCACTGCGAAAGTATAAAAGAAGGCCAATTTGCCCATCATGTGGCCACCTTGTTCTTCATAGAAATCATAGTTAACTGAAGTGATTATCCTATCAACAAGTCGATTTGTTTGCAATTAATCACTAAATAGGTTTTGTCTAGTTTTATACCATATAAAAACTCAATAAACTATCGATTTTGTACTAGTTTTAGCATCCGTATCTTAGTTAGAGATCATTATCCAATACTAACAATCATGTCAACTTTCGACGACGACGAGGCCCTTTTCGAGGATATCTAGTGTGTATCAATTTTTGCTTTGGATCAACATTCTAATGAACTGCAATTCTAACCATTCTAGCGGCGATGAACCTGAAACTAAACCTTCAGTAACAGCTGAAACTTCTCAAGCTGAACCAGCAAAAGAAGAAGCCCCAGCTTCAAAAGATGCTAGTGAATCTAATGAATCGGCTCCAGCCTCAAACACTTCTTCGGCTCCGGCCCCAGATTCTACTTCGACTTCAACTTCAACCCCTACTACATCTACACTTCCACCCCCACCACCACCACCTCCTGCTCAACAGGATCAAGGTCAATATGGAACTACACCATTGCCACCACAAGGTCAAAACCAGTATGGCAGTACCCCACAATTTCCTGGTGCTCCACAACAAACCTCATACTATGGTGCCAATGTCGGTCTGTACCAACAACCGGCCCAACAAACCCAAATCCACCAGCCTTCAAACGTTGGTAAGGAAAGTGGTAAAATGTTCATTGGTGGTCTCAACTGGGATACTTCCGAGGAAGGATTAGTATCCTACTTCTCCAAATATGGTGAAGTTCTCGACCACACCATCATGAGAGATAACAACACTGGAAAATCCCGTGGTTTTGGATTTTTGACTTTCAAGGACCCCAAGTCCGTGGACGAAGTCATTAAAACCGATCATATCTTGGATGGTAAGCTTATTGATCCAAAGAGAGCAATTGCTAGAGACGAACAAGATAAAGTGGGTAAAATTTTCGTTGGAGGTATTGATCCTATGGTCAATGAAAAGGATTTCAACGATTTCTTTTCTCAATTCGGAAGCATTATTGATGCCCAATTGATGATTGACAAAGATACTGGTAGATCCAGAGGGTTTGGTTTTATTACCTACGATTCTCCTGAAGCTGTGGACAGAGTTACCGTCAACAAGTATTTGACTTTGAAGGGTAAGGCTATGGAAGTTAAGAGAGCAGAACCAAGAGGTCAACACCAACAGAACCAACAACTGCATCAAAACCAGCAACAAAACAACCAATACAACAACTATGCTGCCTATGGTAACCAATACGGACAAGTCCAATACCCCCAACAACAACAGCAGCAACAGCAACTGCAACAACAGCAAATGGCTGCATACGGGCAGGCAATGAACATGACTCCAGAAGTGATGCAAGAATATTGGCAAAGAATGCAACAATGGTATTTATACCAGCAACAACTTGCTCTGGGTCAACAACCTGGTGAATTTAACCCAGATGGAAATGCAGACGCTCAAGCATCTGCTGATCAACCCGATCAACCATTGAACCCTCAACAACAATCCGAAGAGAAAGATGAGCCTAGAGAAGAATCAGATCAAGACAGACAAGGTTACCCACCAAGAGGTCCAAGAGACAACTATGGAAGTGGAAATGGCAATGGCAATAACAATGGAGGATACGGTAGATATGGCGGCAGAGATGATTACGATAGTAATCCGCACAGAGATGGAAGAAGAAACAATTTGCCAAAGGGACCAAGAAGAGCTCCTCCATCGGGACCTTCTGGTGCCAACGCAAGTATCAGAGGCAGACGTGGAAGAGGTGGTGGAATGGGTGGTGGCAATGGTGGAAGAGATAGAGGTGAAAGAGGATTCCATCCCTACAGCAGAGGAAACAGTGGAGGAAGAAGATAGCTTTCTTTCGTGCTTTCCTATTATTCCGAATTGATTTCAATAAAAAAACCACAAAAATAAGTAATAAAAATTTCTACTGAAGTCCGTCAAATGTTTAATATACATTGTCTATAAATCTAATTGTAGCGACACAAGAGTATTCTATTTGCAAAGAGAAGTCTACTTTCTTCTCTTACCTCCCTTGCTAGGTCTAGCATTCTTTTCTCTTCTCTTCTCCTTAGCATTTCTAGACTTTCTGATATCTTCGGTCGACTTAATTTCTTGTCTTTGGCCAGGTCTGTTATAACCCTTGACTCTAACACCGGAGTCCACTGCCTTTTCAACCTTGGCCTTTTGCTTGTGGTAATCATCTCTGAACTTGTCTGGTAATTTAGGAGCCTCAGTCTTCTTGTGTTTGAACCTTCTGTCTCCACCATTCTTGTCTGTTGATTCCATAGCACCAACCTTTGTAGTTTGAATGTTTCTTTGTTTTCTCCATTCATCATATCTACCAGATCTATAGGTAGCAGGGATTTTGTTACCACTCTCACCAATAATGTATTTCTTATCGGTGGATTGAGAATTAATGTACTTACCTTTCTTTTTATCCCATCTCATCACTTGTTTGTTTTGCATACGTTCATCATTTTCTAAATCGAAAGTAGCATTAGAAGCATCATTGGCAAACGAAGATGTGATAGACAATTGTTTGTCTTGAATGGACGATGCTGGAGCATAATGAGACAAGAAAAATTCTGGGTCTCTGTAGCTCTTTTTCTCTCTTTTCTTTGATTCAATAAGTTGGTCAGCATCTTCAAATGCATCTTGTAATTCTTCTTCTCTAACTTGATTGGAGTATCCAACTTCACCTTCAGTACTTTTGAAGATCTCATTCTCAACACCATGGGTTAAACCAGCGAGTCTTTCTTTATCGAGCAATTCACGTCTTTCCTTGGCTCTTCTTTGAATAGGAGCAATTTGCTTTCTTCTTCTATTCATGAACTCAACCAAACTATTTTCATCCTTATCATTTCCTTTCTTGTTGAATTCGAATACTGTTTCTTTAGAATGTCTATGGGTTAACTTTTCCAAGAATGCTTCCTTCTCCCTTTCCAAGTTTTGTCCAAATAATAAATGTTGATCATCCCAAGAACCAGTTTCCATGATTTCTTTAGATCTCTTCAAAGATTCCACGGATGCAGCTTGTCTAGTACGGTAATACAATTTTTCACCTTTGATGGAAACATCCTTAATCACAGTAAGATCATAATTGTTTCTCATGAGATTTTCATACAATTCCTGAAAAGTTTCAATATCCACTCTTGGAACTGCACCAACTACCAATCTGTCTTTGTATGAAACTTTCGGTTGTACGAACTGAAGTCCTTGTTTTTCCTTTAATAATCTGGCTCTTTCTTCGTACATCGAAGTTAATAAGACCTTCTTACCCAAGAACAACTCAAGATCAAGCAAGTATGGCAACTCTTTTTCGTTGATGATAGAGTAAGCCCAACCTTTGTTACCGGCTCTTGCAGTTCTACCAACTCTATGGATGAAAATCTTGGTAGATGCTGGTAAGGTGAAATTAATGACGTTGGCCAAAATAGGAATATCAATACCACGAGCAGCAACATCAGTGACAACCAATACATTGGTCAAACCAATTCTGAACTGGTATAATTGATTCTTTCTAGCATGTTGATCAAGGGTACCATAAATGTAAGACACCAAGTATCCGGCATCCTTTAATAATGTGGTTATATATTCAACATGATGCTTGGTGGGTACGAAAACAATAGTCGACTTTTCTGATGGTAAAACATTTGCTGGTGGCAATCTTTCCTTCTTGAATTTAAATCTCTTCTTCTTTCCGTCTTCCTGGGCTTTCTGTTCTTCTTCATCTGAATCATTACTTCTCTTTTCCATTTCCTTCAATTTCTTTTGTTGTTCGATGGAACCCAATGGCAACTTGATAACTTCTTGTAAAATGTATAACAAATTGGCTTCCTTTTCATTTCTTTTTGTGGTGAAGAAAGCCATTTGTAATTCATCTGATATTTTTGCTTCGGCATCCAATCTGACTAAAACAGGACTGGTCAACCCAGCTTTAGCAAAATCAACCAAAGATCTTGGTAATGTGGCAGAAAACAACAAGGATTGTCTCTGAGGAGGTAATGCAGCAAGTAATTCATTCAATTGTTCTGCGAAACCCATCTCGAACAATCTATCAGCCTCATCGAATACAATATATTCGACTGTTTTCAAGTCCAATTTCATTTCGACCTGTAAATGCAAGAATCTACCTGGGGTAGCGACAATGATATCGGGGTTGGACATCACGGAGGAGAATTGGTCTTCCAAGGATTCACCACCAATTAAAACGATGGATCTAAGATCGGTTCCTCTACTGAATTCTTTGACTTGTTTGAAAGTTTGTAACGCCAATTCTCTCGAAGGAGACAAGATAATGGCTCTTACACCAACCTTGGCACTATGGATCTTTAATTTGTCCACCACTGGTAATGTAAATGCAGCTGTCTTACCCGAACCTGTTCTGGCCATACCCACCACATCTCTGTTTTCCATGATCAAAGGAATAGTTTTTCTTTGAATGGGCGTTGGTTGACGGTATCCCTTCTTGGAAATGTTGGTAAGAACCGTCTTGGAGAACCCAAATGAGGCAAACGAACCTGGTTTGGCCTTTTTGGCATGGGGGTTATTACTGGTGAAATATGCTGAAAGATCCTTGGTGTCAATTTTCGTGGGATCTTGATCCTCGTCATCCGAAAGTTCCAAGTTTGGAAATGCTTCTGCGGCTTTCTGCACCACCTTCTGTTTCTTCTTTGGTGGCTGTTTCTTCTCTTCAACCTCTTCCTCATCGCTTGAAACGATGTCTTTCATCTCTTCGTTTTCGTCCGAAGACGACGAGTAGTCGCTTTCGCTGTCATTTGCTGCCAACGCAAGCGATTTGGTGATATCGTAATCGTCCTCGCTGTCAGACATTATACTTGTGGTGTTGGGGTATCAAGCGTAGGGGTAATCAAATGGAACTGGTTGATGCTCATCTCGTTAACTATGAGACAAGTCTGAATAAGTGAAAAAAATGTCACGGTGTCACATGACACATCATGTGACAGAGCCTTGGTCGGGTCATGTGACGTGTCGCGTGATCTGTGCGTATTTCAGGTCGCTAAAAGAATATAACTCGATTTAATTACCGGGGAATAAACCAGTGAAGAGGTGTCATGTTAATTTGACAATCAGAGGCAGACTGCGTATCAACTAAACCTCGGATGATTCAAATTTCACTTCGGCAGACATGACGGGCGTGCAGAAAATGTAGAAAAAATATAGCCGGAATCGGTTAAGCCTTCATCCACCTTGTTTGGGATATTATTCGAGGCCTAGTTGCAATGACAAGACAAGGCTTAAATCTTGAAATGGATGGGCTTACTCCATGTCGGGGAAGGTGGGGTTGCAGGACTATTGGTAAGGCGGAAGGATGCTGCCAGGCGAACAGGACGCAGGTTTCGAGGCCGTTTGGTACGTCTTGGAGTACACCTGAAACATGCATTGTGAAGCTCATTCGACAGGCCATCACGAGGTTGGAATGAATTATCTGGAGATGCAAGTCATCAAGCCAAACAATTACGTGATGGCTTCTATCAGATCATCCCCACAGCGCTCGTCAACATCGAACCATTACAAAGTACAATTCTAGGCAAATTCAAATGAAACGGGAGACGATTACCGTGTATGGATAGAAAATAGAATTTATTGTGCCAGCAAGCGAAAGAATTGCTCAGGTGCCACATGAACAATTAAAGAAAAGGAACCAAACCATGGACAGAACTGAAGGAATTGGGACCTTATAATTGTCTAACTCAGGTCAAAAGGTTTGATGTAATTTTTTTATTTTGAATTAGTCCAGGAACAATTCTATTAGCTGCAAATATCACAGGATGCAAAACTAGAAGAGGGGAATTGCGAGAAACTAAATTGAAACTGCCATGTGCCCTTCCGTGTTTAACAGGCTTTGATTCGACGAATTCTAGGTATGCAGAAACTAACCTTTGAGCCTTGAAGAGAGGGGTGAACCGGAGTTGGCAAATCCAAACTGAGTGGTTTGACATTCAGCCTTTTGGGGCGTCAATCTGCTCTAACTAGGGGTCATATAATAACCCGCCATATATACATACGCGAAATTATCAGAGGAAAACCGACGCTAGCCAGCGCCCTGAACGTAAGAGGGGATTTAGAACGGAGTAGGGAGTTAAAAGGATAAGTGGTCGGAAATACGAGGAATTTGGGTGTGCAAGAGAATTTCTGCATGTCGTCAATTCCATCCAATCTTCTGCGTTGGACTAACGAGTTAGGCGACAAACCTCTAAATTCTCCCCATATTGACTGGGTATTCTGAGCCAGAGACACTCCCACCGGCGAAAAAAATAGACTACTACCAGCTGGGCGGGGGACTAGATATGGAATGGGCGGGGAACAATAACCAGTATTGCCGGGATGTCCAGCTTGAAGGCGCTATGCAGCAACTACTAAAGCCACCTTTTAGTTTTGGTATAGCCGCCAGGCATGCGTCCTGGAGCAAATGGCTCGATGAACATGCGTGAACTAAAAGTTTGCAATCTACAGATCCTCAACCTTCGGCTCTGCGTGGTACCACACAACACTTTATATTCCATGAGATACAACAAACGGCGAAAACGGCCAAATTTTCGGGCGCCAGGGTGCATTCGCCCGATCGTCTATCTAGCGGAGCCTATTGTCAACATTCTGGGACCATTTGGCAGATGCTAAAGTTGTGAAGTCTATTTCTTTTCAGCCGGAAAAATATGACCTTTGGAGCTTAAAAGAAACGTCTGGATGATTCACATTGAAATGAATATCGGTCAGAATTATCATAGAACCCGAAGCGGAGGACTTTTAACTGATCTTTCAAGATTAAAATTAGGTAATCGCTTAACCAGTGGAGCTCGGAAAGATATAACTTCTCTCTGCGAGATGAATACCTGCGGTGCACTCTGATATTTTTCACTTTAATGATCAGAGCAAAGAAGAAATTTAATGCTGGATTGTGGCTGCATAAAAGTTCCAAAACTGGGTTTCTTGGTGACAAAGGGTTGGGAGGGATTGAGATTGATGTTAGGACTTTCGTTGTGCCAAAACACCAGTCCGTATCAGATCATTTCTGATACGGTATTTGGGAATTTGTTGGGGCAGGCGGGCGCTTAACCGCGGGAAATGGGACACGAACCAACAGAAGGTTTTGATGAAGTGTGGTCAAAGCCGGCATAACCGGGGAGAGATTATCAATAGCAAAGTTGAAGCTCAGCGATCAGGCACATACATACACCTACAGATTTAGATTTAGATTGAGATTGAGATTGAGATTGAATTTAGATTAGGGATCGCAAATAAATAGAAAACGATCATAAAAAGTGAAAATCCCCCGTACCTACTGCAATCAAAATTCTTGTCATTGAGGGTGGGGTTTCTTGGAAGTGGTACCACTGGACGGCCGCCAAAGTATTACCGAATTTTTCAATGCGACCAATCCAACTAACGAGAGGGCACCCCCTTCCAACATGTATTTTGTGATACATATGAGCCGCATATGCGGGTGTAAATGCGGTGTAGGCGCAATGCAATGCATTGCAGAAGTTTTTTGGTGAGCAAAAAGACAAAGGAGATCTCCATGCATATCCGCATTCTTTCTGTTCTTCACTCTATTTCTCTTAAAGTTGCCACTTTTACCCATGTCACTACAATATTCATGGGCGTCAGGTATTATTTACCCGACTATTGATTAATAATATTCAAACCACAATTGCCAACAATTTGCCAGAAACCAAGGATATATGTACGTGTGTTTCATATCATGTGGGCTGAATTAAGTGCCCATGCTAAAAGTTTAGACCGATTAAACTAATATTGTTTAAAGTGGGGGATGGTCGCTGGAATTACAGAACTCAGGATTGGCGTGGGGGTTTGCGAGAGGGGTTTGAGATTGAAGTGGAGGGAGTACGGAGAGGAAATGGAGAGCGAAAACGGAAACAGAGGCAGTCCAAGAACGAAGTGAAAAGAAAATACCGAAAACCTTCTTGACCTCGTTGAATTATTACTCTTGGTCAAACTTTAATGTGTCTGGATGAACTATTTATTTATAAACCATGAGGCATCTTTTCGCGGAAAATCACTAATGGCGTGCGATCACCTCGGTCAGGCTCCGGTCTTAAAGAGTTTCCCGGAAAGACCCTTACTTTGACTCAGTTAGGAGGCATTCCACCCTTCTCTTGCTTCAAAAAATGGAAGTCCCTTGCGTGGCAAATCCCGCGGGAGATTCGGTGCAATTGAGATAAGATGGTAAGATTGATTACATCTTTGGCTGTAACCATGGCTGGGGTCGGGTGAAGATGGTGGCTACTTGATTGGCTGTAACCGTGGCTCATATAATATTGTGGACTTGCACAAGCATCTTCTTTCAATTCTACTATTTTGTATGGCTAGAAAGTTTTAGCTGCGGCATAAGTATACTACTGGTGGGGGGAACATTTTGATGAATTGCAACTTTGATTCAACTGACAAGTCTAGGCGGGAGAGAACCAGGATCACAACCATTGTTTTTAAAAAAATGATCAGCTGCAACAAGAAATAAAACAAGCGCAAGCAGTTGGAAGCAGTCATCAAATAAAAACAAGGTTTGAAAAAATAATATATTTTTATCATCCACTTTTTCTCAAATCCTGCTGTGTAATTATATTGTCGTATTCTTCATGGGATGCGAACAACTCCGGGTTATTTTCAGGCATACGGGGCCCTGCATTGAAAACCAGGGCAAGTAGGAGATTAGAAAGCTCAAGCTGGTAGCGGATCCTTGAGGGGGAGGACAGGTCCAGATTGCAACCTACACACTTATGGTTGATGAAAGTGGTGTTATTGGTAGAGGCATGGAGGCTTCACTTTGCGTGCGTGCGCGCCAATACTAACCATCGGTTGCACGATAATATCTAGGCTAACACCAGGGCCATAATATCCACAAAGCTGACGGATTGTTGTACTTCGGTTAGAACTGAAATGTTAGCGCCTCCTGCACACATACCCGCAACGCAATAACCATACCACGCGGCCATGGTCCATCCATGCAGTGTGCAGCGAGCGTCTGGGCCTGTTTGTGGCACAAAAGCTCAAAACTATCATGCACCAGTGTGGTCAATTCTGCATCTATTAGCTTGTCGCGCACGCTGTGTGTGCAGGCCGCTGTTTCAAGCCGTGTATGAAGCTAGTATGTACCGCATATTCTTACAGCGCAAGTTGATAAGTACGAAAGTTTACCAAGGTGATGGGGACTTTGATAGAGTGAGAAATAGACCAATAAATAGTCTAATAGTGGATAATTGTTCCCATAATAGTGTTCGACGTATATAATAAAATGTATATTATTGTGTCTCAAGCTGTTAACCCCTCATCTCTAATTAAACTTTCTCCATAGGGCGACTCACCTTCTTGTTCAAACCTAATTTAACTAATTATTCTTGCATCTATGAGTATCTGGTTTATCTAAAAAGCGCTCACGTGACGTAGAAAATAATTGATCAATCTGACAATATTATTAGCCCTCTATTGGGGACACAAACCGGAACAAAGGAAATTAGTAAAGGAAGCCTAAGAACAAGTTTAACCAGTTGGTGGCGGTTTGTGGTGTCGCGTTGCAAATGCCCATTTTTACGGAAGTACGAACTGATTGAGAGATATATAGACGTCGGTATCCCGGTCCGACTTTTCAACCATTTCCCTTAGTGTTTGTCCTTTTCGTATCTTACTCGTCCTTTCGTGGTCACCTTGAGCCACCCACATATAATCGGTAATCTGGCGTGTTTCCTGCGTACGAAGCGGCATCCCACTACAGGCCATCATTTAGCCGCCGTGTCAACGTCATCATTATCGTTGTAAATCTACCCACTACATAAAGAATCAAAGTTGACCTCGATAACAACTTTCCAAGACGTTTTCTTCATAGAGAGTCTGTCCCATTTATCCAACATTTTCACCATAATTCATTCATAATCTGTTCCAAAATGACCCAACTACCTTCAGTATCCGAGCTAATGATAAATACATCGAAGCCGGAAACGTCTCCTCCCACTTCCAATGAACAACCGGTGGAAAAACCCGCTTCTCCACGGTCTCCGTCCGCCATACCGCGTATCTCATCATCTTCATCCTTCACCAACAAATTCAACTACTCGTCCTCGAGGACGGCCACGTTACCGCCCCCTCCTCCATTACGAAGGTTAACGGAACCCTCCATAATATATAATAAAAGCATCCCAAACCATCCCCAACTTCCCCCGGCACAAGCACAAGCACCTCCCTCCATGGCCTATCCTCCACAACCAAGAAGTGCTTCATCAGTGCCCGGCCAAAGTCAAAGTGCCCACCAGGGTACCGATTACTTCAACCATCACTATCCCAATCCACAACACCTTCCTACCAACTACCAATTGAACCAACGCGTTTCAATCTCCTCCTCAATAGACCCACTCTCGAGAGAACCATCATCCACAACCCACCCTAATATCACGTCATCCCCCTCCATCAACAAACAGAACCAACCCCACCATCTCCACCAAACCGCCACAGCATCCAATCTACCACCAGGCCCTCAGTATGCCAGAAGCCTGAGCTTGAGTCAAACCCAAAGCCAAGGAACATCTCCCACTTCTGGACCCCATTACCCGTACCCTGATCAAGGGTCGTACCCCCACGGTCTTCAACACTCCCAACCAGTCTCTACACATCAACAGATACCCGGTACAGCTCCAGGTCAACCTCCCGTTGGACAGGTATCTGGACCCTTACCCGTACCAAGCCATCATGAAATGAACCCTCCACCCCCGGGGTATCCTTACTACTACCCCGTACCTCCGATGTATCAACAAGGACCACAATCCGGTGAAGTACACCCAGATCATTTGTACCAACAACAGCAACAACAGCAACAACACCCCTACATGTATCAACTTCAACCCCAAGCCCATCATCCCTCGGGGATTCCTCAAGGACCAGGCGCAACACCTCATGGTCCGCCAGGATACTTTCACCAAGGAATGCCACCACGCATGTTGGATAATGGTATGGGAATGGTTAACGTGGGAATGTCCATGGGCCACGGCATGTACGAAGAGAATAATGCATTAATTAATAAAAGGAGAATCATCAAGAGGAGAACTAGAACAGGATGTCTCACTTGTCGTAAGAGAAGAATCAAGTGTGACGAAAGGAAACCTACGTGCTTTAACTGCGAGCGGTCGAAGAAGGTATGTTTAGGATATGAAAAGTTGAACGGGTTGGGTAATAAAAAGAGAAGAGACACCAGTTTGGATTTGCACCCAGACGAAGATGACGATCAAGATGATGACGAAGCTGAAAACGAGGAAAACGACCATCAAGGAATCAAGCGTGAAGGCTCGCTGCCACCGCAAGCGCAACGTCGTGAACCACACCAGAATGGTACTGGAGATCATTCTGGTCTTGTACCACCACCACCACCACCACCGCAAGAACAGGCACTTTATGCCCCTCCGCGGCTACACGAACATCAGCAACATAACCAGCAGCATTTGAGACCAATGCAGAACATCAACCAACACCCACACCTGCACCCTGTGTCTCAAGCACACTCCCAACCACATGGGATACACCAAACGCCGGTTGATTCTGCGCTGACGACCAGCCCAGGAGGATCGAAAGTATCGGTTTACAATTTGATCAAATAAAAAAACTCAAGAGACCTATGAAAGGGTAGGTCTCCACAATAGGTTAGACCCCCAAAAAGGGTATAGCTACGAAAAAGGGCACCAGGTAATAATATAAGCTTGTGAAGCAATATTAAAACCAGCCATGCGTATTATTATCAATATTATTAACTTATGAGACCCAAGCCCCGGGATTCTCATTTCCCCGCTCAAAAGTGTAGTCGACTGGGTGGTGACAAAATCAATGCGATTGAAAGATTTTGCCCAGGCTATCAGCTTTAGGCTCAGGGTTAGGCTTCGGCTTGAAGTTCGGTGGGCAGCCTTGCCGAACTGGTTTGGATGGGTGCAAGCCCTGACTGTACTATTATCTTGTCACAATACTTTATAGTAAATTGTATACTACGCGTGCAACGCAAAATAATATCATAATTGCAGACAATCTGACACAATAGTACAATAGACTATCGTAACCCAACCAGAAGGTTAGGATGTAGATCAATTTCAGGGAGACATGAAGGGAACTAAAATGGTTCAAAATAGTGGATTTTGGGGGGAATATTTTTCCTTTCAGTTTGCAATCTATTAAGCGTAGATCATTGACAAAAAGATGGAAAAAGGGTGGTAGGAATGTCTCAGTTGGGAAGTCTATCCAGGAAGTATCTAACCAGATTCCCAAGACCCCCAAAACTCCTCACACTTTCATACCATCAAAGCACAGAACAATACTCCGGACTTTCCCGACTAGGATAGATGTGGCGGCTAATTAGCTAGAAAATTCAATTCTGTTGATTGATTATATCACTGGCGGCGCATAACAAAGTGACCCAGGTAGAATAGGTACTAATCATCTTTTGGCATTTATGTTAACAATCGTATCAACGAGAGCTTGGGCCAAATTGAGGAGAACCAATAACACAAGATCATATTGTTAAGAGGCTAATGAGATCTTGGACAAGAGAATTAGCGAGAGGGGGACGAGCAGAATGCAACAATAACGACGGGCTATGATTGGTAGAAGAGAACATGAACAATCGTTACAAAGGGGACAGATACGTTTCATAAGACCGGCGTCATATCAGATGAATTATAAGTCAACAACGATGTAAATCATGAGCGTAACTGCGTAGCTTTGGCGACATAACCACACGAGCACGAGCCGAGTTTCAACAAAAATTGAACAAATCTTGCCCATGATAATAAAAGAAAAAGCCTACACACTACATATACTACTGCAAATGCAAATGCAAAGTACAAGCAATGCAAGGGTAAAGTCAGTACAATCAAAGAAAACACAACCGCAAGGAGGCCCGGTTGGATTGACAGGTCGACTTGACACAACATACGAAAAAGTATACGAAAAATCAGCGCGAATAAAAGGTTGGAAGTGGAGGCACTCTGGTATTACGATTTAGGCAATTTCGGAGGGGGTTATGGTCGTGGGTGCCTGCTCCAAACAGGCATGAATAGCCCGCTGGGCATACACATTTGCGTTTTTATCCTCTGCTTGCACAAAACCACAAAACAAGCGACACACATTCAAGAGAGAAGCCAGGTACATTTCGACCACGTTATTAGGCGAGAAAATTACGGAAATGTCTAGGCGAGATAGACTGAACTTCAACCAGGACCAAAATGCATAGGCAACGAACGAAATGCTCGACTCCGCCTAGACCAGTCGGACCGAGTTCGATACGGATAGATTTCGCCGGTTGAATGATAGTGCCAAAAAAATGAATAGACGCCGATGTTAAGATTTCAAGCAAGGCCGCTTGAACAACTAAGTAGAAAGAACGGGCATCATAAGTTTTGTAGAGTCAACCTGCTTGCTTAAAGATCGGGCCATGGATTATGGTGCCATTATTTTATCAACCCATTTCAATTTTGAACTTTTCGGATTTATACAACATGAAACATGGCGCAAATATTTTCGAGCGGAACCTCAAAGTCTCCATTTGCACCACGATTCCGATGATGTTCCGCTTGCTGGAGATTGGCACTTTGGGACAAACTAACCGAACGATCAAAAATAAAGCATGAAGTGAAGGGCAGCGCCATTCAATGATTGGGGGAGCGAAAATAATTCGATCAACACTGACAAAAATTCCGGGTAATGGACGTGATGCTACCACTTGAGTTAGACCGCCGTGCATAACCTTCACTTCATTGGCTGCGGTAGAACACTGCCTTGAGAAGTAAACATCGAAGTCGAATTAAACTTTGAAAATGAAACCTTACGACCCAGCTGCATAATGCATACGACCCCCCCATCCCCATCAAATCTAGGCTCCATTGAATTAATAATTATGCAATACAACGGAAATGCTACAAGTAGAAGTCCCACGGTCAAAGTTGGTGGTAGTGGTAACTTTGCCGCCATCGCTTTGTGCGATCTGATTGTCTTTTAGATACTTTAATGCTCGTTTATCGGAATGATGGACGACGTTGAAGAGGATGTTGAGAGTAATTACGTCTGCACCCCCTGGCGTGGCTGGCGCCACAGCTCTCTCGAGCCATTCACACCCATAGCCTTTCGGCTACAATCTTGCAGCCGTAGCCTTGTAGCCGTAGCCTTGACGCTTTTGTATCTGATATCAGTCTGTTTGCGTCTCCATCAGGACACAATGCTAAAACAATATGACATGGGTTGATGGCGATACCCATCAGTTCATAAACCCAATCTGGTGAGGTATTCACACCGCTTCTGCCACCGTCGCGCCGTTCAAGTCTAATTGCACAATTTCACACTACGGGAGACTCACAATAGTCCCATTTTTTCTTTTGAACATCAACCCATAATCATTACGGCACGAGCAGATACGTAGAATTCACTAAAATTTTTATCTTGCCCACGTCACACTTAGAAAGTATCCTTTTCGTCTTCACACTAAAAGTTCATCCTGCCAATCTAATTTCCTTTATCCGTGGGATGAACCCTTCGCAACTTTATTACCCGCTCCTACTCTCATTAGCCTCTACTGGTGCCAACCTCATCGAGCAACTGTAAACTTTTTTCTGCAATGAGACCAACTTTCAAAGCCCCTCAGCCTTTTTCTGATCTATACTGATGCATCCAATGATGGATCTACCGAATCCTCCTTAGAGCAATGATACTCTGCCAGTACTAGCTTCTGTTGCTGTTGTTCCCCACCTTCTCTCCCTATCCTCTCCCTGCAAATTCTCCACCCTGTCTTCTTCCCTAAACTCTCCTCCCTCCTGTACTAAGTCTCACTATCCGTTCGCGGCACGCCGCCCCGCCCTGCGAATCTTTTCAATCTTCAATTACTTATCGGCAGCTGTATCTTCCAACAACCTTATCTACAACCGTCCCCACACTTTCTCTCTGCCATCCATCACCATCCCAAAGATCATACCAACTTGCTGTCCTTACTAAGCAGCCCATCCCTCGCTGTCTATCTTCGCCCCAAGTCTCATCTCCCACCATCTCCACCTTCACCACCACGACAACACCATGGTCAAAGCACGCAAAGTGGCCGTTGTCGGCTCCAGATCCGTTGGCAAATCGTCCATGACCGTTCGCTTCGTGGAAGACCGCTTCGTGGACTCCTACTACCCAACCATCGAAAACCATTTTTCCAAAAATATCATGTATAAGGACCAAGAGTATGCCATCGAGATATTGGACACCGCCGGGCAGGACGAGTTCAGTATCATGAACCAGAAACATTTGATTGGAAACCACGGCTACTTGTTGGTATACTCGGTGACTTCGAGGCAGTCTTTCGAACTCATTGAAGTCATTCGTGATAAAATCTTGAATTCCATTGGTTCCGATGATCTTCCACTTATTCTCGTGGGGAACAAGTGTGATTTGAATTATCAGAGACAGGTTGACGCTTCGGAAGGTGAAGCGTTGGCAAAATCATTTCATTGCAAGTTTTTGGAAACCTCCGTCAAAGATAATCTCAATATTGAAAATGCGTTCGAATCCTTGCTTGAAGATATAGAGGCCATCCAGAACCCTGAGGTCAAACAGGAGGATAAGTGTGTGATAATGTAACAAGAAGGATCGTTGCTGAAACATTTTACATCAATTACACTCAAGGCCATCCTTTACGCGGAACCTCCAAAGTGATCTATAATGATGGTTAGAACCGAAACATAAAACACAACACAGTTTTGAACAAGACTGGAGCACCAAATAGTCACAACAAGGTAAAGGGCCTCAAATTAGGAAATCAAGAGATTCCTTTTAAATCACACTCAAATAATTTTAAGGGGATACTTCAACACCTTCTGCGAATATCTGATTCATTTGCTCAAACAAACAGAAGTCCAAGTGAGAGATTGGCTTGACGAACCTAGTTCCAATCTCAATACTACCACATTCCATCCCATTAAAATATCACTCACGTCTTACGCTCATGATTTATTACGTTATTTTTACTTACTATGGATTTTCTACTTCGTATACATCCACTTTACATAGATATCTTTGTTTGGCTTGATTTTTTAATTTATTCACCTCAATAAACGGCTTAATAAATATCACTATTGTTTAGATTCACAAAAGAAGTATGCACGCACTTCTTGCATTGCTCAAACGATGAATTGCAACTTCGTATCGATGGGATGCGATGCCGATAGTTGAGGCTTTTGGGAATATTTCGCAGCCAAGATCTCTCTCATGTTGTTTAATAAACTGATATATGATTGGTTGGGATTTTCATTCATTACCTTGATGAACGCATAACTCATAGCACCCGTGCTTTGGCCATTCTCTTTGGCATCTGCACTCGTTTGGTCATCCTTACAACCACTCAATGAAATTGCATCCGCAGGTGAAGTTTTTGTTTGTTGGGTGATTTGGGTTGCCTTTTCAGCCTTATCTTTGTTGACAAAAGACTTGAATGCTCCCTTGAGACCGTTGAACATGGCCCTTTGGTCTCCTGCGGCGTATCCCTTTACGGTATCTAATAAACCCGATCCTGCTTCTTTGTAGAAGTTCGGTTCTTTGAGAACACCTTTGGTGGAGTACATGTATGGTAAGTCCATTGCAGAACCAGAGTGACAGGAGTCGAATAGCGCAGTTAAACGTGCACCTTGAGGTAACGGTCTGACCAAAGAATGGTGGAGAAGATCGTCCACAATAAAGCCATTAGTTTCAAAGTCCAAAGGGTAAATAACTTCATCGAACCCATCTGCCTCGTCACCGTCCAAATCCTTGGTTTGACCTCCATGACCACTGTAGTGGAAAAAGAGTGAATCATTGGGTCTGGCATCTTTCACCAACCAAGCAATTGCATCGAGGATGTTTTGCTTCGTAGGTACACCTCTGTTAGTAGTGGATTCTTCTGTCAACATCACCATGTTATCCTCAGTGAACCCCTGGCGAAGAAGAAATTGACGCACATTCTTGCAATCATTGATACATCCATTGAGCTGGTTTTTGCTTCCAAGATAGTTGATTCCAACAAACAATGCCTTTTTCTTTCCGGTACAATTGGAGTACTGGAATTGAGCACCATTACCAAACGATTGAGGTTGCGAAGAAGGACGTTGGATTCCTCCTTGTCCTTGACTATATTGTCCTTGGCCCTGGTTATACTGACCTTGTCCTTGTTGATTGTAACCTTGGTTCTGTTGGCCGTAATTCTGGTTTCCACCGTACTGGCCCTGGTTTCCGCCGTAGTTTTCCTGTGGTCTCTGTCCATATCCTCCATCCTGATACCCTCCTTGGTGGCCCTGGGGACCCCTCTGATCGTACCCTTGTTGAGGAGGATATTCGCCGTAATTTTGCTGGTACTGACCGTTTTGGCCATATTGGTTCGGTGGAGGTGCCTGCTGGCGGTTGTAGCCGCTATGGTGATTACTTCCGGGGAACATTTGGTCTGAAGGCTTAGATACTGGGGTAAATCTGGTTGATCGACTTGTTGATTAAAGTACGAAAGATACAGGATGAAATTGTTCTATACAGGTGGAATCTCGATACGTGGAGAGTGCAATTAGTAATCGCTGACTAACACAACTACTTTCTATTTATATCATATCCTGTATACAATACCCCAAACCTCTAATTCTGTTAATGTCGCGACACTCTTTACCAAGATCGGACTTCTTGAAAGAACTAAATCAATATGAAAGCACCCCCTTAATTACCAAGATGCCGGCTTCCCCATTACTAGCACCCCGTAAGAAGAAAAAGCCCGCGTCCACATTGGGCCCACTTTATGCCGATAAAGCCAAGTCGATTCCCTACGATTACATAATTATTATCGATGCTGGATCCAAAGGTTCACGGGTTTTTGTCTACAACTGGATCAATCCCGAGTTTGCGTTGAAAAACGGGTACGATTTTGAGGCCAACGGGCGTGTGGCTGTAAAGAGGGTTGATTTGGGATCAGAACAGTACAACTTTGACCCCGATTTGGTGGAAAATGACCAAGATCTCCACCATATCAGATCCGATGATTTCGAATCAAGAAGTGACGATGAACAAGAGGACCAAAGAGATCCGTCAATCAAGTATCCGAAGCTCTTCAGTGGCAAGAAGTGGCACGCTAGAATCAAACCGGGAATCTCGACGTTCAATTTGAGTCCTCAAAAAATCGGAAAGCACCATTTAAAAAGCCTTCTCCAATTGGCAGCATCAGTGGTTCCAAAATCTCAACATTCCAGAACCCCCATCTTCTTACATTCGACAGCTGGAATGAGACTTTTGACTCCGACAGAGCAACAACAAATTCTAGACAATATCTGCTCATATATCAGCAGCAATTCCGACTTCTACTTGCCTGAATGTGCCAGTCATATCAATGTCCTCAATGGAGATGTGGAGGGTATCTACGGCTGGCTTTCCATCAACTATTTGAATGGAGCTCTTGACTTTCCTGAAAACCATGACCATGGCAAAAATCACTCGACGTATGGATTGCTTGATATGGGAGGAGCCTCGACTCAGGTGGTCTTTCAGCCCAATGGCACGGAAATAGACGAACATTTGAATAACTTGTACCGTATAAACCTTAAAAAGTTACCATCTTTGCTTAAAAAAGGGAATCTCAAGCAGAAAGAACCGGGAAAGGATAAAGGTAAAGATAAGCATAAATCTAAAGGCAAGGGAGGCAAGGATAAAGATAAGAGCCTGAGGGATAATAAAGATGAAGATGAAGACGAAGACGAAGACAAGAAGGATGATGAACGCCACAAAGAAGCGGCTCCTAGTGACACTCCAGATGAGGCTGTACCCACTACGGATCAACCATCCATCGGCTCATATACACTTCCGACGGAGACCAGTTTCAATGTTTATTCGGACTCGTTTCTCGGGTTTGGAATGTATCAAGCACATAGTAAATATTTGAAAACATTAGTTGACGAGTACAAGTCACAGCATCAAATTGTGGATGAAAACAATCACTACTCTAAGATCAGAACTCCAATTCCCGATCCATGTCTTCCAAAGGGTTACGTGATGTCAGCTATTATCAAAGATGTTTCATTCGACTTCACGGGAGATAGTGATTTCAACAACTGCATGAAAATGATATTCCCTGTTCTTCTGAACGGAACCTATTCTGCTGTGACAGGTAATAGTGAAAATTGCGAACAATTCAGCGAAGAACACCAAGTAAGTTCTTGTTTATTGACGGATCTTATTCCTGCATTCGATTTCGATATCAATCATTTCATTGGTGTAAGTGGATATTGGGACGCTATTCAGAAGTTGTTATCTTACGAAAAGGAAAAAGATCCAAAAAACGATGAGAAAAATCATGACGTAAACGACAGAGCCAAAAGGAGTGATGAAAGAGACTTAATGTTTAAAATAAGTGGTGATCCCGAGGTCAAGTTATTTAATCGTAGAGGTAACAATCAATTGGATTCTTCACGACTGGATTCGGATAACTCAAAAGAGGAGTCTGATGTTTATGATTATAAATTGATCTATAAAGAAACATCAAAAGTGTGTTCTCATTCATTTGGATCTTTGAAAATTCTCAATGATGCAAAAAAGGAGAAACACCGGTTGGAAGAAGTCGATTTGGCAGAATTGTGCTTCAAGTCATCTTGGATATTAAACTTTTTGCATTTGGGACTTGGTTTTCCCAGGTTCGGAATCGATGAAAGCCCCAACAAAGATAAACAGTTCAAATCATTACAATTAGTTGAAAAGCTTGAAGGCTCAGTGTTTTCTTGGACTTTAGGAAGAGCAATCCTCTATGCTAACGACGAATATATTCAGGCGTTTAACAATTATACATTGGAGATGTCGAAGGATCCTCATCCTGAATTAATCAATCGTCCTGGTTTCTTTTATTCTGCTTCCCCGAGCGTATATCGTTTTGGAGCAGAACAAAACGGAATAGCTCCTAGACCTTCATTCGTCAAACCAAGGGCTGATGAAAAGTATCATTACTACGACTATGAGAACCAAGATAGATCATCTAGCCATGAACTGCAATGGTACATTGAGCCTCATAGATGGTATGGAATATTCATCTTTATGATTTTATCAGGAATGATTCTTTGGTTGATGGTAGGAGCAGATGGAAGACGGTTGATACTAGCAGGATTAAAGCTGAGGTTAGCAAGATTTACTCAAGTTATCAAAAAGTTGACCGGACGAAGAACCGGGTTCCAATATACACATGTTGATATTGGGGAGGGAATCTCGGGAGACTTTGAAAATGGAGGCTTTGAGCTTGATAATATTACCCTCGATGGAAGACAAGATGACGAAGAGCAATTCAAAATTGATAGTGATGAAGACTGAGAGTATCGTTTCGTATCATATCATTCATTAACTATGTACACTATACCTTCCAAAACAAACACTACTATTTACACCTCCAAACCCAAAAGAATTGCACAACGCATATTCAACGTCTCTTTTTTTACTTTCATTAGGGGTATAGTCGAACTTCTGAAACTTTTCAGCTTCGTCATCTCTATGGCCACCAACCTCACTTAAATTTAACGTAGGTGGGACAATCGAATCTTTGATTGTTTTTATGGTAAAGACTGACTCCACCGCTCCAGCGGCACCCAATAAATGTCCTAATGACGATTTTGTTGAGGAGATTGATAATCTTTGATCTCGTTCGGTTTCACCAAATAATTCATTAATGGCGTTATTTTCAGCCCGATCTCCAATAACGGTGGAAGTTGCATGAGCATTGACATAGTCGATTTGTGCAGGCTGGATACCACTTCTTTCGACTGCCATTTTCATTGAGCGGAATGCTCCGTTACCATTCTCCAAAGGTGCGGTAATATGATGGGCATCTCCAGACAAACCATAGCCTTTAACTTCTGCATAAATATCGTCTTCTGTTAATCCACGTTCAAGAGCATGGTCCAATTCCTCGAGGATCATGATTCCACAGCCTTCACTGAGTACAAAACCATTTCTTTTAGTATCAAACGGTCTACTAGCTTCGGTGGGCACGTCATTAAAATCGGTGGCTACTGATCTTGCACGGGCAAACCCTGCTAAAGCAAGTGGATGTATGGATGATTCGGCACCTCCACAAATCATCACTTTAGCGTAGTCATTCTTAATAAAATTGTAAGCATCTCCGACAGCATGGAGACCTGTAGCACAGGCCGTAGAAACTGTATGTAATGGACCTTGAAGGCCATACTTGATCGATATGTTCCCGGCAGCCATATTGGTCAACAACTTAGGAATAAACAACGGTTGGACTTTTTTGTATCCCCCACGTCTAAAGTCGATCGAATTGTCGTTTATATCATGGAATGAACCAATTCCACTCCCAACGGCCACTCCAAATTGGGTTCTATCAATGCCTGAACAATCTGACAAACGTGCGTCCATCAAAGCTTCCTTTGATGCTACCAATGCATATTGCGCAAACAACGCCAAACGACGAGCCTCTCCCTTCTCAAAATGGTCAGCGGAGTCCCAGTGCCCATCTTGAATAGATCCTTCGGGGATCTTTCCGACCACTTTGCAAGGTATATCTTTCCAGCCTCCAGTCTCATAATCTACCAAGGTCTTAGTTGAGACAAGCCCACTTTTTCCGGCTATTAGGTTTTTCCAGGTATGGGAAACCCCGACTCCTAATGGAGTAATCAACCCGAGCCCTGTGACCACTATTCTTTTTGACATAGTTTGGTTCATTAATACTGGGGTAAGATTTTTTTGAACCTCTCTCTTCAAAACATTAAACCGAGATTACATAATCAAGCCAATATCTAATGATTAGTTTTGGATCTTCGTCAACGAACCAATTGAACTCACTGGAATAAATGCTCAGTATAGCATTGTAACCTCTTGTCGTCGCCTACTATAAAGTTGGTACAGTCCTCCGAAATTTCGGGTTTGATTCCGTACCTCTTGACCAAAAAGAGCCATTTTTCGAATGAAGTCTCTAGTTCTGGCATTTGTGGAGATCCCTCTGTCTCTTCATGGAGCTTCATTTTTATCAAAAATTCCAGAAGAGCGGCCTTTTTCAAATTGACTGAAGGATCATAATTCTTGGCTTTTTTGGCGGCTTTTTCATGCGCCGCAAAATCAGTAATCATCACCTTAAATTTTCTGTAGTTGTCCTCTTTTTCCCTCTTGGATAGTTCTATACTCTTGAGATCTTGCTGGTAAAGATTGAAGAACTCTGTGTAGTATAACTTCTTGATTTCCGATTTATGATCTTGTAGATAATGAAAGTATTCAAGTATCGGCGATGCAGTAATTGCAGTATTATCGAACAGGCTGATACTGTTTGAGTCAGATATAATTCCAGCATTTTCTGATTGTAGTTTTTCAGCCGCCCATTCATTGAAAATAGTTTCACGGTCTTCAATGGTGGCAATCGAATAGAATTCGGGATATTTGATAAACTCTCGAATCAATTCCTCTTCGATCATCGGCCACGATTCATAAACCGATATTTGATCTGAAAGTGATTCTAATAGTTGAACGAAATCTCTCTTACTTGAAGGATCGATTAGATTGGTTTCATTCTCTTCATCAGATAAGGACAAATCCAATCCACCGTTTACATCGCTCTCTTCGCTTTCATTATTAGGTGGATCTTGCGAGATTTGGATCAGGTCTAGTTTGTCTTGACTTTTATTATCTTCTTCATCATCATCATCTTCCTCTTCACTGGAAGAATAGCCCGAAACTAATGCTACCACAGGCCTCTTTGAGCCCTCTTCACTCTTCAATTCTTCATTCTCGTCATTCTCTTGACTTTCCCTCAAGTATCCTTCTTCTTTGAGTAGGTTCTTTATGAATTCGTCTCTAGCTTCGGTATCAATATCTTCAGATTCTTCATCGCTTTCCGAACTAGCCTCCTCGGGTTTTGAGTCTAGTATCTCCACACTTTCATTTACATCAATATCCTTCTCATTCTCAATCTTTTCTCCATCTTCATAGACCTTTGCAGCTTGATTGTCATTAACGTTCCCTTTTTTAACTTCAAGACCTTTAACCCCATTTGCTTTTGCAACCAAAATTGCAATCTGATCAAAGTCAAGTCTGTGAAGGAACTCCTTCCATTCGTATTCCAGAAACGGCCCAGATGCTTGTACTTCACTCAACTGCCAGTAAGATTTCTTCAACAGTTTATTGAAGTAGAAATGTCGTCCTTTTGTCGTAATAATCACGTACCAATCATCGTGTGGTGGTCCGTTTGGATGATGGCTCGGGTCAAAGGGAACTTTCCATTGGAACTTTGGGATTCCAGTGCTATTTGTCCCAGACATTGATTTTATTTGGAGAAGGACTGGTGTTGATGTTTTAGAAGTGATGCCTATATGATAAAGTGCAATCAGATTTAAGCACGTGACTAAATATGTCTTACAATTTTAGCTATCGATATCGATTTACAAGTATAATTAAAAGAAACACATGACGTTCATTAATAAGCTTGTAAGCCAATGGGAGATGCTACATAAAGCCATTTGGAAAACCAATCCAATTTGGTTGAAGTTCGAAGGTGCAAATACCAGGTTAGGTAGAAATCAGAAAGTAACGGATTCAATCAACCAACAAAAATGACAATTACTGATTTTTGAACGGACATTTGGAGTAGGAAACGAATACAAGCAAGAACAGTTGATACTGTCTCTTGGTCACAATCATCATAAAATAAACGGGACTTATTTGAAATTTGTTGACCAATTTGGGGTCCCCCAGCCATCAAATAAAGATTATAGTTGAAGCATCAAAAGAAGATACTTCGCACGAAGAAATGTCACAAGCTTAGATCTCATGACATGAGAATAAGAAAGAGGTCAAAAACCAATCTCATTAGAGTGAATCTAGAAGGATATCTAGATGAAACGGTAACAAGCCAAATTCAATTCACATAACATTTTTTAGCAATCAAAAGTCAATCTAATGGGAGTAAAAAGATAACGTTAATATATTCAACAATTGCAAATTTCAAGTATTCATCAGACGAACAATTTCGTTCATTCATAAGAAGGTAGGAGAATATTCTTCTATCCTCTTGTTGTTCGTTAAACAATAATATAGTAATAAAAATCAAGTAAACCACAAAAAAAAAATCATAAATCATTAAGCCGACGGGAGGGAAGATAGTCCAACCATATGAGACTAACTTACCAACATATTGACGGACATTTTCATTCTCTTTTTCTCGGGAGTATCGTAATTGGGAGCCGATGATGACGACGTAGTGTAGGTTGTCGAATTGGGATCATGGACGAGCGAGGTGTGCAGGGAGTTGGGGTTATGGATGAGGGTGGAGGTGGATGAGTTTGGTGAAGCTGACGGCATAGACATGAGGTCAGAATTATCGATACTTCTTCTGCTGGTGGGAGACGACGAGGTGGATGAATGCGACGAGTTCGAGTGGGTATCGCTCTTGGAATAAAGCATGCCTTCGTCATCATCACCGTTTAGTTGAAGAAGCGAAGCTGAGCCTCCCAAGTCGTTTCTTCTATACAGTTTTCTGATTCTGCTGACCGCCAACTCGGACCCTTGATGGAGGTTTTTGGCATGTCTGAGTAGCAAATCTCTTCTGGAGAAGGGCCGTTGGCATATTCCACACGTGAACGGCTTGAGCTTGTTGTGGGTGGAAAGGGTGTGTCTGGTGAGGTGTTCTTCTCTGGTGAAGGCTCTGTTGCATTGTTTACAGTTGTATATTCTGGGGTTTCCCGAGGGGGTCTTGGATCCGTAATTTGTGTGGGTGGGAGAGTCGAGGTCAGGCTCTGTTTTGAACGACCCGGTGGGAGAAGCAAGTTCTGACATTATCGGCAACCTAAAGAGTTTGCAATGTCAAGTGTGTACTTTAATGGTGAGTGATGGGGTTCTGGTTCCTGAAAAGTGATGAGTTCTCTGTTTCAGAGGAGGGGAACGTAATCTTGAGGGAAAGTTCTAGCAGTTCTAGCAAAAGTTGTAGACTCTAGTCTAGTCTGGTAAAAGAGTTTTGGCAGGCTTTGGAAGTGTTGATTTCAGCCCAAGGTCTTCATCCAATTTGGTCAAAATGGGACAAAATCGGACAGAAAAACTGGGGAAATAGTGGGGGACAAATAGGCGATGGGCACACACCAACAGTAGGAGTTCAATACAAATACCAATGGGAGAACAACCAACTGAAGCGTGGGAAGGGATTCACAAAAGATTAAAGGTAAGAGTAGCAAAACGTACCCTCGAGGATTTGGCGTCTACTAATAATAATACCACCTTTCAATGGTGGGGTTCGACTTGAGATGTATGGTCGCTTGTTCTGGACCAATCCGAAATTGGCGACCTAATCGGGAAAGGAGGGGAGGTTTTTGTGGCACATTCTCCCCGCATTTTTTTCGCCGCGAAACGTTGGTGTCACTACAAACCCAAGAGATGAGGGGGTCTGGTGGGGGGATGCGAGAGGGGTGGGTCAAGAGTACCATCAGCATGGATTAAGGGTTGAAAATACCCTGTAGGGCTTCCTCGTAGGCCTTACCCGATTGGGTGGGACGAACCCATTTGCTGACGTGAGCTGGCCTTGCTTAGCGCGGGAAACAGTGTGAGTTTGTGAAAGAGGGGTGGGTTTGAGTCTTAACCCCAGTGATCAAAAAAGGCGGGGGACCCAAGAGGGGGAATGCGCATCACGTGAGGTGAGGGTAACTTAGGCTAGGGAACCCAAGGGCACTCCAAGGGAACCAAGGGTTCCATAGTTAAGCCAGGGTAAGATACAACTCCAGTCGGGATATTGGACTCCGAGAATTCCGAACATCAAAGGAATACCCCCAGGGCCACCGTCGCCTGGTCAACCATAAAAACTCTTTGTTCAAATGACATCCCTCCCCGTAGTCACATATAATGTGCCATAGATCTTTGAAGAGGGGTAGAAGTGTTAATGATGCAAATTCCATCTATGAATACGAGTAATCATATGTGGTCTGTATGCAGGCGGATGACTAAGAGAACGTGAGTATATGCTTCTTACGTAATCAGAATGGATATGCTTACTCATCGCACCCAGAGACACTTTCTTCCTGCACCTAGTCCCCTCCTCTTCCCCTTACGTAAACCGTCACTGATAACACCTTTCTATCTACCAACCTTGTTCTTTACCACCATGTCTGGCACCAGTCCTCCCTCCCAGGGCGCCAACGACCAACAGGCACATCCATCAAACTCCTCCCACAACAACGACACGTTTTTGTCCCGTGTCTTTGGGCTTCATTCGGTATATAATCAGCTTCACGAGAACTATCAATACTATGACCCTGAGACAGAATCCACCCACAGTCAGGCATTTGGGGGCCACAACGGGCCCAATAATGGCTCAGTGGGTCCCCATGGCACCCTAGGAATCCTGGGTATAGATACCACTAATCCAATTCAAGAAAGGCCGCCATTGACGGGTGGTGCCACCGGTTCTGGACCAACAAACACCAGCCATGCACTTCTCGACTCTGAGTCTGATCTGGATCTCTCGCTGTCGCCATCACCATCCCCGTCCCAGTCAGCATCAGCATCGATCAAGCCCCGGAGAAAGACTCCGTTTGCCAATTCGCCAGCTGGTCTGCCTGAACATCAAACGAATCAGACAGGCAATATCAACTGGAACGCGAACCAGAACGCCTACAGCGACAATAATCACGATCATGATGCATATGACGGGGAAGATGAAGAAAACGACCTTCTCGGTAGTCTCAATGGCCCGTTCAATACGCCCCTGAAGGCCGGCAGAAGGTTGAAGTTTAACATCCCAAACCCCCGCGATTACTTCAACAGGAAACAGAAACAACAGTCCACATTGCCCCTTTACAACGAGCATGTCCAGCCTGTGGATGCATCTACGGAATCTTTCCGTAAGACGAAACCACATACAAGAGTTCCTTCTAATGATGAGATCTTTCAACGCAAGCGCCCTCTGTCTCAGCGCTTTATTATTCCCCCTAAGGAAAGAGCGCTTTACCTTTGGGCAAACATTACTAACATGGACGAGTTTCTCAGCGACATCTACTTTTATTACCGTGGAAAGGGTCTCCTAAATATTGTTATGGCCAAAACAGTAGACCTCATCATATTAGTATTTGTTTTGAGTTTCTCCATCTTTCTCAAATGGGGAATCGACTATGAGGCTTTCCATGATACCTATAAATTTAAAACCCTGTTAACCTTGAAGGACCTTATCATCCCAAATTTTTTAATTGAGGCGGTTCCTCTACCTGTCAAATTCCTCTTGTTTGGATTTTTCTGCTACATTGTATTACGGGTCATCCAGCTTTACTTTGACTACAACTACAAACTTAAGGAAATTAAAAACTTTTACGTTCATCTCATTGGAATTGGAAACGATAATGAATTAATGACTATTTCCTGGAAAACAATTGTGGAGCGGTTGATGTTATTAAAGGATTACAATAGTTTGACTTCGACCAATGAACCCCACAATACCGACCATCACCACTCAGGAGGAAATTTTCTCAATGATTTGAATTCAAAGGTCAGACTAAATGCGCATGACATTGCTAATAGAATCATGAGAAAGGAAAATTACATGATTGCATTAATCAACAAGGAAGTGCTAGACTTGTCCTTAAACGTACCATTCAAACCGATTCCTTTAGTCAATAGCAAGTCAGTACTTACGAAGACTCTTGAATGGAACTTGAAGTTGTGCATCAATAATTTTGTTTTCAACCAACATGGGCAGATTAATCCAAATATACTCAAAGAGCACAATCGTAATCAACTATCGAGAGAATTGAACTCCAGGTTCAAAATGGCTGCAATAATCAACTTGATTTTGAGTCCATTCATTGTGATTTATTTCGTGTTACTTTATTTCTTCCGTTACTTTAATGAGTATAAATCCAATCCGTCATCATTGCTCGGATTGAGACAGTACACACCATATGCCCATTGGAAGTTACGGGAATTTAATGAGTTGCCACATTTTTTCATCAAGAGACTTCATCTCTCAATTGGCCCCGCCAATACCTACATTAATCAGTTTCCCAGGGGTTTTATGGTCGTGAATTTGATGTATCTTGCTAACTTTATACTGGGTGCGATAATGACAATGTTGGTGATTATGGGATTATGGTTTGAAGACGAGGAGCACAGTTTTTGGTCCTTTGAAATCACGGAAGGCAAGTCCAGCTTGTTCTATATTAGTTTCTTTGGTACGTTATGGGCTATCACCTCGACATCTCTTGACTCCCCAAACTCATCCGCCACTTCGTCAGAGAATGCGAACACTAACTCTTCCTCTTTCGTGTATGATCCAGAAGCAAGTTTGAGATACGTGTCACAATTCACTCATTATTTGCCAAGTTCGTGGAATGGTCGCCTTCATACTCAAGGAGTCAAGAACGAGTTTTGTGATTTGTACAGTTTGAAGATCATCATAATCATGAATGAAATTTTGAGTTTGATACTTACTCCGTTTATTCTATGGTTCAAGGTACTGTCCAATTCAAGTGCCATCATAGATTTCTTCCGGGATTTCTCCATCCATGTTGATGGGTTGGGGTATGTATGTTACTTTGCAATGTTCAATTTTGAAGAGAAGGACAAAAATATGATGCATGACTTGAACAAGAGGAAGGGAAAAAAACGGAGAACAAGCAAAAACCATAAGCCAAGTAGTGACGTGCGTTCACGCAAGAATGCTGCTACCACGTCATCTAGCGCAGGTCTTGGAGGTGCGGGCACCTCAGCTGCTGTGGATATCGAACTTGATAACATCAAGGCTGTGCGGAACGACAAGGCCAAGCGTTCCGACTCAGAGGGATCCGACCATCATGATGGTAGTGCTTCAAGTGAAGATGCAGAAAGCGATGCTGAGTTAGCAAATGACTATTACCAAGATGAGAAGATGATAAAGTCATACATGTACTTCTTGGAAAGTTACGGAGGAACGAATGCAAATGCTAGGGCCAATGGCACGCAACAATTTCCTCAAGCAAAACCTTCTCCACGACAATTCACTGGAACCAATAATTACACACAAGCACAAGTCCTTCGGAATACGAGTGGTCAGAATAGCACTTTTAAAAATATTAACGCGGTCACGCTGCAGTCACAATTTGATCCTTCACCTTCCTTGATGTATCAGGATTCAGGATCAAAGCAAGACCCACTCAGTCAAAGTTTAACTGATTCCACATACAATATCAATTATAAATTCGATGAGCTGGACCAAGTAGATGTTGCATCCCGTGGTAAAAAGTCTGGCGTACTAGGAATGTTAAACCAATTTTATAAGCAGGATATCAATAGATAAAAGTGCAGTACAGATTGAACAAAATTACAAGTGTTTTAGAAATTGAGATATTGAACTACATCACTATCAGTTTACTAGGTGGTGTGGTTTGTTAGCATTTATAAAAGTACAAAGGTTAATATATTTATTTTTTAGCAGCTTACTATATTTGACGTAGCATTCTTTTCTTTGTAATGTAAGGTACTGAAGCAGTAAGCACTCGTAATGAGGAACTTCTGTAAGATCCCTGCATGTTATACGTTACTTTCTTGCCAAAAACGTCGCATTGGTCAGCGCATAATCACTTTGGTTGACTCGAACTACCAAATACACCCCAAGCATAATAACTGTAAGAATTTTAGGAATATTCAGTGCTATGTAAATATTAGCCAGAAGTATTTAAATGAGGATATCTCCATTGTAAAAGTTAAAGACTACACCACAACCTTATTGGAAAAGTCAAACACTACACCACAACCTTATTCATCTTCAGTCATGATTCGAATCTTTATCATTGTTGTATTGTATGTTTTAGTATTACTGTTACTTTAATACTGGGCAACCGCAACGTTTACACAAACTGCGATAAGACAACATAAATATGGCTCCAGCTTCATCCTTTGTCTTCAATATTCTACATATAATACCAATATACATTTAAACCCCGAACACCCTTTTCTTTGTAAAGTTGAGATATAGCACGTCGATTGTGGGCAGAAGAATGAACCAATAGAAGAAAGCTGCAAGTTTCCCAATTCTAAGTATAAGATTAAGATTTTATCCTTTGAGGGACTTTTTTCTCTCTTTGATGTTGCCATAATACGGTAATCATCGATAAAAGTTCTTCTGCCTTCACAAGCATAAACTTTTTTGCAACTTGAACTTACACACTACACCTTCCCAATCCGGAAATTTTGGCGCCGCACGATGTACTCGTGATTTTTTCTCGAATCTATAAGATGAGCATCAAACAGGTACAACTAAAGCATCGACTAGGTTCACCAAAAGCAAACAAATATGGCCGGTTCTCAGTTGAAGCAGTTGAAAGCTGCTTTGAAGTCACAGGGCTTAATTGGGCAGACAAACACCAAAAAGAAGAACCAGAAATCGAAGACTCCCCATGATACAAGAAGAGATGATAGACAAAAGATCTTGGGAGGAATCAGATCTGAGTTCAACCAGTTCGACCAAAGAATCAACAGAACGAAACATGATGTCTCGATTATTCAGGGAGGCAAATTCGTGAAATTAGGTTCAAAACAACACAACGATGCCACCAGAAGTCACTCGACGGTTCAGAAATCAATGAAAACTCAATACGATTTGGAGAAGAGACAGCACGGAAAGACTGGAGGGTTGGTGGATAGAAGATTCGGTGAAAACAACAAGAATTTAAGTGCTGAAGAAAAGATGTTGGAGAGATTTACCAGAGAAAGACAGTCTTCTTCGAAGAAAAGAAACGTATTTTCACTTGGAAGTGACGATGAGGCTGAAGATGATGACGAGGATGATGGAGGATTCACATTGACTCATTCTGGTAAAGCTTTGACTTTGAGTGACGATGAAATGGGAGAAGGGGAACTTGGAGGAGGTCAAGTCAAATATGTGGATGAAGACCAATTGCAAGAAGGTCCCGCAAGGAAGAAGACTAAGGCGGAAGTCATGAAGGAAGTGATTGCCAAGTCTAAATTCTACAAGAAGCAAAGACAACAAGAGTTTCAGAAAACACAAGGTAACATCGTGGATTTAGATGAAGATTTCGGTGATATCATGGAAGAGATGGGAAAGGTGGTCGCTCCAGCACCTAAGTTCTCTACCAAGACTGACGAAGAAAAAGCTTATGATGCCAAGGTCAGAGAATTGACCTACGAAAGAAGGGCTGTTCCCGCTGATAGAACGAAGACCGACGAAGAATTAAAGAAAGAACACGAAGACAAGATGAAAAAATTGGAAACCGACAGATTGAATAGAATGAACGGTTTGGACGTTGGTGATAGAGAAGGTGAAGGTGACGAATTAGATGGAGATTTCTGGGCTGGAAGTGATGACGAAGAAGAAGATGGATTTGCTATCAAAAGATCTGATGCTGACGACGAAGATGGTGAAGGTGAAAGTGATAGCGAAGAGGAATCAGATGATCAGCCCAAGTCATCAAGCAGTTTTGGCAGAACCTTGCCAAAAAAGTTGCAAGTTGTCATGCCTTCAACTCATGAGGAATTTGCTGAAGCACTTTCCAAATTGGAAGAAGAAAAGTATCCATCATACATCAATAAAATCATAGAGGTTTACAAGCCTAACTTGGCTGAAGGAAATAAGGACAAGATGAATGCATTCGTTGGAATTTTGTTCGAGCATGTTCTTTATCTCATTAATAAAGATGAAGTCAACCAAGCATTGATTGAGAAGTTGTCAAAGATATTAAAGAAATTAGCAGAAGCTTACAATCAAATGTTGGTGGAGAACATCAGAGAGGAGATAAACCGTATTCAAGAGCAGATCGTTGGAAATGAAGGAATCTTGAGAAAAAGAGACTTGGTGTTCTTTGTTATCATCGGATACTTGTTTTCAACCTCCGATCACTATCATTTGATAGTTACACCAGCAGTCATTTTGATGAATGAATGCATCTCTACTTTAACATACACCCCCAAGGTCTCAATGCAAAGAATAGCACAAGGTACATTTATCGCAGATATTTTGATCAACTATCAAAAGCTCTCCAAGAGATACATACCAGAAGTAGTAAACTTCTTGGAAAAATCACTCTTATTGTTGGTACCGGAGCCTACCAAGATCTCTTTGGAGTCATCCAAGGTACTTACATCTACCTCGCATATCATTGAAAGTAATCTTAACTTATCCAAGACCCAAAAGTTCAAGAAAATTGACAACGACCAACCAATTAAGATTTCTGATCTTGTACAAGAAAAACCAACAGTTCAATTCAGATATCAAATACTTGTTAGATTATTGGGATTGGTGGACAAGATTGTGACATTATGGAAGGACAAAAGTACATTGATCGAAGTCCTTGATCCATTCATTACCATAACCAAGCATTTAGTCAAGTATGACGCATCTTCGGCTACCGAGCTTTTGAACAAGCTTGTGAGATTAAGAACTAACTTGGCGAAAGATAGAAAACCCTTGGCATTACAGCATCACAAAGCTTTAGCGATTGCGACATTTGCACCTAAATTTGAAGAGAACTTTAACCCAGATAAGAAATCGTACGATATTAACAGAGAAAGACAAGAATTGAACAAGGTCAAGAATGAATTCAAGAAGGAAAGAAAGGCAGCACTCAAGGATATCAGACAAGAATCTAGATTTGTTGCAAGAGAACAAATTGATGAGAAGAAACAAATGTATGACGCTTACCACAAGAAGATGGCTAACATTGTCAATTCCATATCTACCGTGGAAGGTGCGGAAAAGAACCAATACGAGAGAGAAAAGAAAATGCGCAAATCGAAGAAGTGAGGTGCAAAAAGCGCCAATTGATCGAAGTATCATTTCAAGATGCCAAATGGTTATCTAAGAAATTATTTGGAGTTTGACCAGCCTCAATGCCATAGATTCGGATCGAAATTTAACCAGTACAAAGTGACGACTGAGCTCTTTGCGACTGCAAAATGGGCAATTTATAGAACGTTCAAGTATAGATGTGGACTCGAGAAAACGGTGATCCAGTGCTCCCCTCCACTCCTAGGCAGATATCGGTTAAGATATTCCGGTCACCATTTCAATAACCACTGAATATTCAAACCTGAGCCTATCCCCGGCCACATCCTTCCGTAATATCAATGCACGTCATTACTAATTTAAATTTTAAGTCGTAGCTCGCAAAAATTGATTGATCCATGTACGAAGTAGTCTCTTTAGCATTCACCACCCCTTAAACTCCAATTGCACCAATTTTTCAGTTTCCAGTCGTCATCTCCCCCTTGAAAACTTTAACCTCCAACTGTTGCCTGTTCCAACCTGGAAATCCATGACCGTTGTTGCTACACCTGCCGTCCGTAGCCGCCCGTAGCCGTTGTAACGAAGACAGGCTTTTTCAGCCATAAAATGTGGGTAAAGGTGTACCAGAGCAACGTCGTGGCTGCAGGGGGCTAACTAAGGGGGAAGGGGGAGGGAGACTCTCCAAAGCATGAGCAATTTACGTCGTGGTTGCTTTCTATGAGATCATCTGATGTTGAAAATGACTCTAAATGGAGGGGAAGAGTGGTGAGTTAAACAACAACGGAAGGGGTTGGTGGGGAGTGAAGAAGAGGGGGGGTGAGATACTCTTCAAATGTAAGCCCTTGTGGTTGTCGTCTGAGCATTGGTGAAATGGGTTGAAAGGGCCCCACGTGACCAACCTTGTAGAGGGATTAAGCGAAAAGATCGTAAAAACGAATCTTATTAATTATCATTGGGGATGATAAACGGGCTCAATTGTAGCCATTGAGTGGTGTCCAAGGGTTCATATGAACAGTAAGAGGCAGGCGGTTGAAACGTCCAACAAAAAACTCTGTTCCAATCGTTCAAACAACTACTTGAGCCCAACTGAAATAAAATTGCGCTACATGGATTTTCATAAACAATATTAAAACATATACAACAATTAGAATTATATCGAGGGGTAGTACTAATTAATAGCCTTCACGACTGTAGTTCTCATAATTCAAAGAATAAGAAGTAGCATTGACCTATTTTATCTTGAAATTTGAAATCTAAATAAATAGAATCCGAACTTGAACTTAAAATCCTTAGACTTGAGACATGGTTGGAACACCGACTCTTGGAGCAGATCTAGATGGACCACCGAATAATCCACCCTTGGAGATACCAATGAAGGAGAAGACGGCAGAGGCCAAGAAGATGAAGAAGGAGATGTAAAGGAAAGCAACGGAAGCTTGAGCCTTTCTACATCTACCAGTCTTACCTTGAGCAATACTGTTGTTGTCAATGTATTCTTGGTTACCACAAGAGTGGGCGTGGATGTTGGCAGCAATGGCAGTGGCAGCTGCAAATGTGAACACAAGGTTGAGGAAGTCGAATATAGCCAAAATAACAGGCCAGGCAAAGGCAGCAATAAAGAATGCCAAAACACCGTATAATGACGAGGTCAAAATAGCAAAAGCACTTGCGAAAATGGCAAAGTTAACTTGAGGATTGTTTTTGTAAACAGTGGTGGCAGCCAAGGAACCGGTCAAACCCAAGGCAATTAAAAGGAGAACAAAGTTCGATAAACGTAAGATAGAATCACCGATGGCCAACATTATGAATAAATGATATTTGAAGATTTGTTGTTGATTTTTTTTTCAAGGGAGGAGGAAAACGAGTTCTGGTTCTATAAAGTGACCAAGTTTTGAATGCTAATGGGTAACGTGATCAGACGGGAAGAAGACTCGACTATGGGGATATAATTTTGTTTTCTTGATTAAGGGTCGAATACGAAAAAAAACTAGGAAGGAACTCGCAGCCTTTATATTAATGCCTGTGTTGCCCAAGCCAAGGAACTCGAATGCCATTATCAAGACACATTTTATTATGTCGTGCCCTGGCATGCCCTCTTCTTCTTCCAACCACAATAATAATAAGTCATCAGCACTCTAATTGCTGTACGGATTGTCATGTCTTTTGTGTATATGTTTGTTCTTCTGCACCGTCCGAAACAGGCAATGGTCATGCTTGTTTATGGTCGGTCGGCTGAAACAGCAATAGTCGTCCGCAGGTGCGGGTGTTTGCATTTCGGCTGGTTCGGGTGTGTCACGTGCGTACATACTCATGCTGCCGGCATTTGGGGGCAGCTATGGGCATGGTCCGGTTGCCGACACCATCACTTCAGGGGGGAGGTTGTGCAGTCGCAAGAGAATTCTCTATACTTTAAACTCTTCTGTCACGTGTAGATGTTCAATCATGGCCAATAATAGAGGTTATAATGCTTCTTTGTTCCTGCACACATCTATGACGCACAAAATGTCATGTGGTCTGATTGGGACTTCCACATTGAGTGGTCCTAATCGGGACATCGAGTTCCGGTCGCTGGTATCACGTGTGGAACCTTTCTCTCTGTCCTCCTCTTCATAAATGTCTCACTTGGAGTGACGAAAGGTATCAAAAAACATTCTCACCAATTCCTCCCATTGCTACCCACAATTTCTAGACCTTGCTCCCCCTAGCTTCCCTTGCTTTCCGGAACCTCGTTTCACTTCAACGTCATCAACTCTAAAATTCAACTTGATTTCCTCGGCACCCCCGTCTCTCCTGACTATCCCCTTCGAACGGATTGCACGGCTAATAGGGATCTCACGTGAGCGCAAGGCTTAATTGTGGGACTTAGATGGCTCGGTCGGGTACCCTTGATAGTCCCAACTAGGCATAATTACCAATATTCCCGCCTCGGAATTGAGACTCGATCACGTGCTCGCTGCTATGAATGTTTGTACCCGGATCCGGAGCGGCACTATTATTGCTTCAATAAGGCTTCCATTTTTGGTCGTATTAAGAGTCCCAAGGAAGGAAAAACATCTACACTACTAACAATTAGCCCACAAGATTACTTCTGTCACTGAAAATTTAAGAACAATACATCCCACACAATACTAATCGGCCATTGACACCCTTGGCTCTGGCCGCGTCCATCAAAAACCACGCCCACCGCAAACCACCGGCTAGTTACAAAAGGTTGACCCAGTATCAAGGCTGCCGGTTGCAAAATGAAACTCCCCATTCGAGCGCCCCATGAAAAATGACTCGAGAATCTCTTGCTTCGGTACTTGGCTAGGCTTTTGTGGTTTCCAACGGACCGACTTAAGCAATTTAAACTCCTGTCGATACTGAGGTTTTTATTTTCCGACAAAATCTAAACCAAACTACCTATAATATTATTATTAAGCGCATTGATTTTTCAGGCCCTATTGTAAAGTCCATCTTCGATAAAATTCGGTATGGGTAAAGCAAGGGTAGAGACGAATGTGATATTTGAATTTTATGTAATAATCTATATTATCAAACATGTATAAAATAAATAATATTACTTACAAATATTATTGTTCAAATAAAATTTCCAAGGAATTATTTGAAATGTTTTTATTGGAATTTAAGATGAAATCAACATTATGGAATACAAAAAACCTTCATTAAAAGAAGGAATTGTATTATATAAAAATTTAAAAATACAAGTTTATAATGGTAAATTTATATCAGAGTAACATAATATAATAAAGATATATGTCATGACATTATCAAGACTTGGTGGCAGAACCAGATGATACTTTAATATTTAAATCCGATGATAAAATTTGGGATTTAACTAATTGTTTTGATCATAATAAATTTCAAACTTCATTCGACCGGATTTTCCATACAAATCCAAACAAAGTATTTCGCTTTATTAATTAATTTTAAAAATTCATCATTCCAAGGCACAAAGAATATAGATATTGATTCATATTCAAAATTTATAATTTCTATATTTGCTTCTTTGTTTGGATTTGTATGGAAAATCCGGTCGAATCAGAACACGTTAGTATATATGATAATATAGTAAACGTAAATTGAATAAAGTAATAGATGGAGAAATGAGTGATTTAGATAATATAGGAATAGTAGATGAGAATACTAAAACAATTACGTGGCCAAAATCTAATCTATATATGAGTAAAACACTATAGTGATTCAAGTACAATACTAAATACGATTCCATTTCTTTAAAGATCCAAGATCCTCCAATTACAGGTGCCTGCTACTCAAATACTTTCTTGATATAATTTTCATCAACCAATATGAAGGTGGAAAATGTGGTCAAATACTGAGCCAATGCTATAGATACTATCTTGCGCTGGTATTTAAATAAGATCTCTAGGCTATGGCTGTACTTTCTTGGGCTCGCCATCAGGGGCAACCTGTTTCCTGAAATAGTTGGCAACAGTCTCGTCTACACTCACTTGCACAGGCTCCTTTCCATCGTTATTCACTATCGTTGGGTCTGCTCCCAAGTTTACCAACAACACTGCCACATCCCCATGGCCCTCTGCTAAAGCATGGTGCATGGCTGTCCACCCATTATTATCCTTAGCATTCAAATTGGCCTTCTCTGCCAATAGTTTAATTATTGGTTGTGACCCTATACTGGCAGCACGGTGCACCGCTGTCCATCCTTTACTGTCCTTCTTTCTACTCGAACTTTTGTGTTTTAACAACGTATTGACCACAGAATAGTGGTTTTTACTCACTGCCAAATGCAAAGCGGTGGTTCCGCTGCCAGTGGCCAAATCCACATCGGGGTCTTTATTCAAGAGCATATCCACTATAGCTTCATTTCCAACAGCTGCTGCAATGTGTAGCGGACTCCATCCACTTGCATCAATGGTTTCGTCAACGTCAATTTTGGATCGCAAGATATGCTCGGCCAATTCCTTGTTATTTGCCGAACATGCCCAATGGAGTGGAGTTCTTTCATCTTCATCCTTCTGGTATACGCGCTTTGGATCTTGTTCGATCAAGCCTTTTGCGATCAAGTTTTGATTGTTCCGGATGGCTTCATGCAAGGGAAACTTATTTTCTGACATGTCTGCAAATGTAGTTCTCGTAGATATACAATAGTACAAAGTAGTGCTGCAATTGAAGCTCAGTGCCAACTAGTCAATCCATTGCCACCCTCACTAAATAAATCGTCTGGCTCTTCCCCAGATTTATTTCAGGCACGTGACGTGTCTCGAAAAATCTGAACTACTCATTTTCGGGCTGCAAATTGGAGAGTAGCATTCCGGAATTGGAGATACGGGGATACCCTTCAAGAATTGGACCATGTTGAAACCATGCAATTATTCACGCCAAGATACGTTGAGTTTGCCAGTCCCGCATCTTCCCACATACCGTTCTATACTATGCTCTTGACCATCGTCATCCCCAGTCCCTGAGTCCCTTTTCTGTCACATTTCAACTCTATTACTACCGGAAGGGGTGTCATGCGCAATCCATCTGCAACCATTTCAGAAGTACCTTGCAACTTCCAGTCATTCCGTATTTATAAACTTTTTATCTGCTCGTGCTAATCATCACTTACAGCAAATACATGTCCTTTAAGCTAGCTAAATGGTCATATCATGTGTTGGATATTAAATTGAATTTGCTGTCATATTTTTAAGAATTTAAACTAAAACTTTGAAATATTTCAAGTCTTGAAGTTTTGAAGTTTAATTTATTTGTTGCTCTGAATACAAGGAAACACCAAGTCATTAGAGTTCTTGATGACGTCTTTTTCTTCGGAACATCAATTAATCCATGATTTTACAATTAAATTAGGTTGTAAATATGGAAGTAAATTTACTAAATTGCCACTATAAGTTAGAACTGTCTATATACAAGAACGCATGTTAAAGGGTTTTTTGGATTACCACGTTGCCGCTGACATAAGCCCACACAGCTGCGCTGACATAATTGCTGATATAATGAAAAATGCTGACAAGCACTGCTTCGTTGAACATCAACGTCCTGAAGTCATCGCTAATCATTTCTTTAGCGTTCATTTTGTATTAACCACTCAGGGTTTGCCATGGTCGTTCTATTTTTTTCATACAGCTCGGACATACGAATTGAAAGTTGAATTAGATGATTGCAAAAAAGTCAATTTTTTGGCGTGCATTAATGGTTTAACTTTTTGAATGTTGATCTTTTTATTATATTGTTCAAGTGTCGGACTCGACTTTGAATGCCTTCATCATTGAAGCTTTCTTTTACTTTTCGTTTTCTTCATCCTCCTCCTCAATATCATCATCTTCAGATGCAGAATCCGAATCCGGTGGTTGGTCGAAGAATGGTTTAGCAATAATTGTCATATTAGATAAACTACCCCCTCCTGCGCTAATGGCTGCATCGGAACTCACAATACCTGTACTGGCAAGTGCCGGATCGGAACTTATAATGCTGGGGGTGTTCTTTCGAGTCTCATCTGTTTGGAAGTCGTAGTCTGCCATTTTTTCCGACAAGAATTTGATCGGTACAACTCCTTTTCCGCTGCTATTGCTTCGTGTAAGATGAATCGAAGACGTGTTACCTACTCCTGAATTTGATCTTTCTTTACTCTTGTCATAAAAACCTTGAGTGTGAGTTTTATTCGAACCTTGGGACCCCGTATATTCTCTCTTGAGTGTTTCCAAATATACTTGGTAATCATTTGTTTGGGTGGGGGTTGTCGGTATTTGTGATCCTGTCAGTAATCCAATAGAGATTGTTGGTGTAGGACCCTCTGATTCGGATGATGAGGATGGCATTAATGCATTGTTGTATGGTATTATGGTAATATTGTTGGTTAATGTATTACTTGGAGTGCGAACGGGAACATTTTCCTGAACATTGTTGTTAGGGGAATGATCGATGCAGGTGATTTGGGAGGATGACAAGAGTTTCTCGTTTGTTTCATGGGAATTATTGGATGGTGACGTTGACGACAAATTACCACTAGGTGATATCACGTCGTTTGAAGTATCAGGGTCGGTCTCGTCATCAGAACGTCCATGAGGATAGACTATGTGGTCAATAGTGGTGGCAGGTGCTAAATAATTTTCATCAAATTCTGCGTAATCGATTTTTCTGGATTTGAATTCTGAAGATAATGGCGCACTAGAACAATTCACGTACATAAAATCCACTTCTTCTAACTTCAACCCCTTAGTTTCATAAACGATGAAATAAGTGAAAATCACTCCAGCAGCGTTAAGTCCTCCCCAGATGAAGAAAATTTTGTTTCCCAATGCCGCGGTGTGCAGACCAGTATCAATCAAATATGGTGTGATATATGCGAATATGAAATTGACTATCCAGTTGGTCGCTGCAGTAATGGCAATAGCCTTTTGACGAATACTAATACCATAAATATCTGAGGCAATTGCCCAGACGGCACCACCCCAAGAACTGGCATAGAATGCGATGAAAATACACGAGAAAGAAATACTGAGGATCGAAGATGTTTCCTTATTGGTCACTGAAACACCAACTATTGCAACAATGAAGTTGGATATAGACATACCAACACCACCCCACAACATCAACAGTCGTCTACCGATGATATCAATAAAAATCATACCTGGGATAGTGAAGATCATGTTGACAACGTATGTCACAAAAGACATGATGTAAAAGTTTTTCATACCTGAACTGGAAAAGAAATTAACACCATAGTAGAAAATGAAGTTGATACCTGTACATTGTTGAAAGGCATGAACTCCTATACCGGTCAACATTCTTAGACCTTGTTTATGTCTACCACCTCCACTTCTGAAACAATCAATGAGCGTGGTTTTTCCGAAAGACATTTCATAATCATAATTTGCTTTGATCTCAACGAGCTCTTCTATCAAATCAGCATCATCCGTTGGAAGTCTTCGAAGTTTTGCTAAGCTTGCCAAAGCCTTCGGTACATCGTCCTTCAACACATAGTATCTAGGCGATTCGGGTAAAAACAACATACCACATGATAAAATGAGAGCCCACAAAAATTGTAAACCAACCGGGATACGATAGGATCCTGAGTTGTCAATTTTTCTGGTACCTTGACAAACAGCACTAGCCATAAGTAAACCCCAGGTGATAGCCCATTGATAAGTGAACACAACGGAACCTCTAACCCATTTAGGCGAGGCTTCTGCTTGATATAAAGGAACAATGGCAGATAGTATACCCACTGCAATACCCGAGATAGCTCTTCCTACACAGAGGAGGGGCACACCACTGGAAAGGACTTGTAGGATGTTGCCGATGTTGAAGATGATGGTGGCAGATAAAATGATGGAGAACTTCCGGCCAAAGTTGTCGGAAATCAATGGTGCCACAAGGGCACCACAGAAGGTACCCAAGGACAATATAGCGGTGATGAGAGCCCTTTCGTGAGTTGTGAAGGCATGTCCATTACCAGGGAAGGTTTGAGAAACATAGGTCATTTCAAGAATGTCATTAATGAGACCAGTATCGTATCCATACAAGAAACCACCCATAGCTGAGACAAGACCGACAATAATAGCCGAATTCGAAGATGACTTCTGCCTGATTTTACGGGCATATTCCTCCTCGATGGTGTTATCATACAATATTCGTTCTAGGTACAGCCACATTTTGAATCATGAAGTATAGTTTTTTTGGTATAAGCGATCTAGATCGTGGGGAAAAGGGAACTGTCAAATAGACATACGAACAGTGCCAACAGATCCGGGAAAGGGGTGTGGAAAATCGGTAGGGAGGAAGTGTAGTGTAGCAAGTCTTTACTAAAAAGATAGGGCCACTTGTTGAAGATTTGGTGATGGTTTTGACGACTTTTATGTCGAAATTGGAGAGTGTGAAATCCTCTGGTGATGGAGTTCGAGTCAAGTATAAGGATGGGAAATGGAGCCAGGAACACGGGGGTTGGAGGCTAGACAATGGTTGCACGGGCAAAAAGCTGAATCTGGCACAGGACAACAAGCTTAGATGGTCGAAAGTGTCCTTTTGGTGGATAGTGGATGGATGTGTAGTGTAACAGCGATGGTAAATTAAACTTATTATCAAAAGTTTGGTGAGGTCTTGAGGAAAAAAAGAAATCGCCCAGTGCGTGGGGAAGAGTAGGGTGAATAACGATGGGTCGTAAGTGGGAGCGAATGTAGTGTGCGGTGCGGCCAAGGATTCGCGGCATAATTTGTGGGGGGCCG
>JAJMGU010000004.1:110863-205458 GCA_030582675.1 Suhomyces sp. yHQL142
CTATGGAAAGGGTACCCAAGGTGGAAAGAGGGGACGCCTAGCCAAACTGTCAAAGACATTAAACGACAGACACAAACTCAACAGAACCCAGCGACAAGATGCCACGCCTCATATTGGATTTCCGTAAAGTGGTGCGTTACCCCAGGGTAAACAACAGGTGAATCGGAGGCTCAAAGGCAGCTAAGGTCAGGGGAGATGGGTGAAATCCGCACCGTTGCCAGTGCTATACACTAGTACTATCATACTATAGTAGAGTAGTAATAGTAGTAGTAGTACTACTGCCTAAACAAACCTTTATCGATGACCGGCCACTCAATGACTCTTGCTATAGATTCTTGCTACATCCTACACCTTTTGTCTTCTTCTCCTCCTCTACCTATCTATATAGGGTAATTATTCTCTACTCATTAAGCCCTGTTTGGTCATAAACCCTCCGTGACTCTGCGCACGTGATGGCTGCCATAAAGATATTTAGACTACGTATTATCTACCCACCGATTTTACCGTCCCCATTCTCCTTGACTAGCACGCCAACAATGACGGTAGAATCCCCCTTCCCAGAGCCTATCAAGGACGGAACCACCACCAGAGGTCCCGCCAAAGATTTGCCTCCACATCCGGTTTCTCCGCTAGACGTGGCGCCTCAAGTCCCGACTCCCTCTCAAAGAGCTAAAAGTATAGGTCAAGTTTCTGCCAGCTTGGTCAGATTGATGTTTGGCAGGGGCAAGAATGTCAATGCCTCAGATCAATCTTCAGAGAGCGACGACAACACGCTTTTCAGCTGTGTTTTATTTTTAATCAACCATGCCATTTTGTTGCAAATATTCTTTTTCCTCTCTATCTACAAAAACCTTCAATTTCTCTACAGAAGATTGGTTTTGAAGTATCTTACCCTTGCATACTACCCTAGCAAGTCTCCACACCTAATTCGTGATGATGTGACCAAACTTACAAAGATTCCCAAGCATCTTTCGTGCATTTTGGACTTGAAGGACGAAGATGATGAAAATGGAGGCATTGATGGGTTAATTAACCAGATCAGTGAATTATCAGCATGGTCCATTTCCGCAGGAATCCCTCACTTGATCATCTACGAATACAACGGTGTTCTTGTGAAGAACCACATTTCATACTTACCAGTCTTGAAACGGTATTTATCCAGAAACTTGGCCAATTACTTTGGTACCGATACCATCCCTAGCTACTCCATCAAGATTCCTCACAAAAATGTGCTTACCCATAGCGATGAGAGTGATCCAACCAAGCCAGTTGATCTTGAAATCACATTACTTTCGAGAGTCGACGGTAAATCCACTATTGTCGAACTAACCAAGACCATGAGTGAATTGGCTATACACAAAGAATTGTCTGTCAAAGATATCAGTGTTAGTTTGATTGATGAGGAATTAATAGAGTTAGTCGGCCCGGAGCCGGATTTGCTCATAAGTTTTGGTCCGCATCTTGATCTCCAAGATTACCCCCCATGGCACATCAGGTTATCTGAGCTTTATTGGGAACAAGATAATAAGGATGTCAACTATGCAGTTTTCATTCGGGCTTTACAGCAATTTTCCAATTGCAAGATGAATGTAGGAAAGTAGAACAGGCAGGTCTTTCCGTATTTTAAAAGGGGGTTGCTGCCATTGGTGCTTCCGCTGCCGCTGCATTAGCTACTTCTTGCACTAGCCATGATTATTTATGCTAAGCTTATAATCTTAGCTCTACACATACATGTACCGTAAGACACGTATAACTAATAAATACTACTTCCTACCGCAATACACGTAATTGGGTCTATAAACGACGACACGTATCACTGTTGAGTCGCACTGTCTCCGTACTAACCAAGAACGAACACGCATTACAAAGGGTTTTATACGCATTTGGGAAAAAGCTTGAGAAATCGACCCAGCAGGTCAGGATTCAAAATTGAAGAAGGATGGGTCATGGTAATGGGATGTAGGATAGAGTAGGAACATTTCAAACCACCAAACAGGCAAATCGAGCCAGTATAAGCTGAATAATCGTGGGTTTACCCTCAAGTCTCAGATCACGTTTGCCGCCTAAAATAGTACAATATAAAAGAGCGTGTGAGAATAAAAATTTTCGTTGATACAATTTTGTCGTTGAATCAAATTTCTGATTTGTTGTTATTTAAAACAGGCACTTCTTTCTTCAATTGAATCAATCGATCAATCCAACATAGGCAAGCCGATTGAACTAGCTACAACGTAAAGTGATCACGGGGACAACATGGGTTTATCATTTTCAAAGTTATTCAGCAACCTCTTTGGTAACAGAGAAATGAGGATCTTGATGGTAGGATTAGATGCTGCCGGTAAGACCACCATATTATATAAATTAAAATTGGGAGAAATCGTCACCACCATCCCAACCATTGGATTCAACGTTGAAACCGTCGAATATAAGAACATTTCCTTCACCGTGTGGGATGTCGGTGGACAAGATAAGATTCGTCCATTATGGAGATACTACTTCCAAAACACTCAAGGTATCATTTTCGTTGTTGATTCCAACGATAGAGACCGTATTGCTGAAGCACGTGAAGAATTACAACAAATGTTGAACGAAGATGAATTGAGAGACGCTTTACTTTTGGTCTTTGCCAACAAGCAAGATTTACCAAATGCCATGAATGCCGCAGAAATAACCGAGAAATTGGGTTTACATTCTATCCGTCAAAGACCTTGGTATATCCAAGCTACTTGTGCCACTACTGGAGATGGTTTGTATGAAGGTTTGGAATGGTTGTCAACTAACTTGAAGAACGCCTCTTGAATAATGCATTTTCAACAGTTCAAGACAAAGTGTTAGTTTTAGCATACAAATTAAATATAAAGATCAAAAATACATTTGTCTTGTATGACCAAAAACCATCATGTCAAATTCATCAAAGATGTTTGTTCTTCTGTCAATGCATCCTCTTCCAGTTCTATTATTATCTTGGTATAGTATCTTATCTTTTAGTCTAGTTTATCACTTCATACAGTTATTTGTTTTATTTAGACATCCAATGTGGGTTTTATCTACCGCAATGTATATGGTAAGTGGTCATTAATCCAGGTGCTTTACACCAGGGTCGATATTACCCCATATTTTGCAGGCACTAGTTTCGTTAGAATATAGCAATCATATGATTATGTCAGTTGTAGAAAAGTTACGATACGGAGGCGGGATTTGATCAGTAGACCCTTCCAACAAAGAAGAAAAAAACAGATCAACATGTAGAATAGGTACAGCGGCTACAACCGATTAGAGTGATTATTACTGATCTAGTACTTCTAACAGATTGTCATATCAACCGAAATGGTGACTGATGAATTGGCGAAACGTATGATCTATGGTCCGATCCGGAGAGTCACTGCACCGTTATCAGCAGGTACGTCTGGCACCATACAATTGTAATCAGTACTTACTTTTAATTACACGAATCAAGCAAGCTGGGATCTAGTTAGTGCCCTTAATAGAGAGTAGACACCGTGAAGTGTCATTACTATTGCAATCTTCTCTCCACTATTGCACTACGGATGTTGGCCATTTTTTGATGGCTCTGGAACGCGTGCCCACTTATCCTCATTTTCGAGACAGATAAGAGTTTTGTTCGCCACCAGAATGTTTCACTATGGAGCCCGATTTAGTGACAGTAGAGGAGTTGGCGATTTACGATAAGTCGCTTAAATGCGATGAAAAACCTAGACCATCTTCAAACAACTCAAAGACCGCGGCTCGACATCAAGGAAGATTTGAATCTCCCGGTACGCTACGGCCTGGTAGACAGTAAATAAGAAAAGGCGCTACCACTTCGAGATCAAATCTCATTTCAGTACCCAAACATATGGAGTAGCGCGAATGTACGTGCAAGCTCTGTAAGGGCTCCAGCCCTCACTCTACACGTGACACATAATTACCAATCAGCGTTAAGACGCATCGCCCCTCTCGCCGATACACATCTGTCTTAATTTGGCAATATCGCATTAAGCCGCACGCGATGATACAACCTGCAAAACAAAGTGCAAGTTCTTCAAGTCAGGTTTACACATTAGGCCGTCTCTTATACTCTTACTACCAAACACCCCCAGTCGTGCAGGGAAAAAATTTCACTTGGTGAACAAAAAAAATTTTCATTATATCTAACATTTAGTGTGAACTTCTTTTACATATTCTATAACCAATAGTTCATCACAGTTAAAATGGTATGTGCCAGAACAAAGTGGAGAATGTGATTATACAGTGATAAGATCCGGATGTGTATGAATGCGTGCCATGAAGCAGAGCCACCTTCCTGTTGAGTTGAATGAATGAAAAGTAGTTGATACAAACGTCAAATATGATAGAGACATGACCAACAAAATGTGATGGAAATTTATCCAAATATTCATCGTAACGAGAGTAAAGCAACAAGCTAGATCCTCGAAATGCAGCATTTGAAAGTTGAATATGAAAGAAATATTGAATCGAAACGAACTGATTGATTTCTACCAGCCAGAGAATAAGCTTAATATCCGTCCAGAATAAAGTCAAGCTATCTTCGTCATCATTTTCATTAAACAATATCGTCCAAGTCCATGAGATTCAGATTTATAATCCAAGTCAAATCTAAAATTTTGCTCATCACCCCCGATCCTAGTAATGGATAATCACATGTTGACTCTCATAACAAATACTAACCTCTTTAGGCCGCTGTTAAAGCTTTTGAATTACGTACCAAGTCTAAGGAACAATTGCAAAGTCAATTGGTTGAATTAAAGCAAGAATTGGCCAACTTGAAGGTCCAAAAATTGCAAAAACCATCTTTGCCAAGAATCCACACTGTCAGAAAGAACATTGCTAGAGTTTTGACCATCATCAACTTGAACCAAAGAGAATCTGTCAGAGAATTCTACTCTGGTAAGAAGTACCAACCAAAGGACTTGAGAGCTAAGAAGACCAGAGCTATCAGAAGAGCATTGACCAAGGAAGAAAAGGCCAAGGAAACTGACAAGGCCAGAAAGCAAAGAATCGCTTACCCACAAAGAAGATTCGCTATCAAGGCTTAAACTTGTATAGTCATCATCCCCTCTCTCCGTACAATAGTATATTAATAAAAACTTTTGTTAATTAATAGAGAAGACAAAAAGATGGAAATTCTAAATTTTCATTCATAATCTTACGAATATTACCTGGATTACTGTAGAGTTTTGTCAACTTAAGTTTACAATAACTTGGAATAACTTGTGGTGATATGTATATTTGATATAACTTGGATCTTTTTCTGTACTATAGATTTTTTGTGTCTTTACTTCAACATTCTTCACATGATAAATCTCAGCATATCAATCTTTCATCTCGACATCTCCATCTAGTTCCTTAAGCTTCTCAGCTTTCTTTTCCCGCTTAAAACTTTCGATTTTATGCTTTAGCTCAACATCTTCTACCACATCTTCTAATTTTAGCGGCATTCTATTAAACGGATCAGTTGCATCACTTAATAAGTGTGATTTGATTGTTGACCTGTCTATACTTATCTTTGATCCTGGCAAAATCACAGGGTCTTCCATTATCGTATACATCAAAGGATCCAAAAATTCGTCTGGAACCTCTCCCAACTCTAACTCTTCGTCATCGTCTGCTTGACGTTGCAAATCAGCCTTCTTGGCAAATTCAACTAACGATTTAATGATTTTTGGATCGACGTATGTTTTGCTGGATAAGATATATTCTGCTTTTTGGAAATAGGCGAGGTTGAATGATCTTCCGTCCCTGGACACTGCGATGATGAACTTTTCTTGAGAAGATAAACTGGAATAAATTTCGCACAAATCAACCAAAGTCCTCTTTGGATCGAATCCATACTTTTCTGGTGCTTCTACTCTGAGACTGGAGCATTTAGGCCCAACCAAAACTGACAAGTTGTAATCTAACATACCTGCCAACCTATCCACAATTTCAGGTAAAACGAATCCTTGAGGAACTTCTTTAGTAAAGAGTTTGAACAATTCCATGGTCTTATTACTCAATCCCATATAGGATTTAGCTTTTCGTTCTGCTGATTCGAGTTTCGATGCCAATTCTTGATCCGAGCCATGCTCTTCATTGACAGCACCTCCTGCTGCCCTTGTTTTCAATTCCTGTTGATAGTTGTGAATTGAATTCAACTCATTGAATGTTTCATCCAATAAGTAAGTAGTATCATTCAACATCCTTGCAATAAATCTTATGAAAAAATCAACGTTATTCTTCGAATAGCCTGACAATTGCCGACGGAAGATTGGATTTTTCCAGAGCTCTTCTAAAATAATAGAGACATAGTATCTACTATTGAATTTATCATAAAACTGATTTGATGCTCCTGTTTTCTCGACCATGACGTAGAAATCTAACAAGGAATACAAAATATTGTCAGCAACCAATTTGTTAGTACTGAAAATTGGTGCAATAAATCCTGGATTTCCACCATCATTTGGTAATGATCCTATGAATAAGACCTCAACCAAATTTGCTTTCATATGTGGATTACCGAGCAATTCAGGACATCTGAGTAGGACAATAGCAAACTCAACGAATAATGATAGTTTGTCGTTATTATGTACCAATGGACAACCTCTAAAATTTGTAGAAAATTTACAGTAGTTGATAATACCTTCCAAAATAAATTCCGGATAGTACTTCCATGGAACAGGAGTCTTTGTTTTCAAAAAGTCATGATCATCCAATTCAGAAACTTTATCGATTTTGAAAATAGGAATCGATAAACGTTGTCGAGGGTAGTCATGTGAAGGATCGATCAACTTGGTGATGAAAGTTGTTGCCCCCACAACAAAATCAAAGATTTCTTCTTGAGTAGATCTCAATCCAAAAAGAGCAGCAATGGCATATCTGGTGCTCTTGAGCTTGTTCAATTCCTTGGACAAAGCAGGTAATTGGTTTCTCATCATGCGAGCCATCATTGGATTTGTGCCCGGTGGGACTCTATCACTTTCGATCATTTGGACTCTTTCATCATACTGCTTTATTTGACCCTTCAACCTATCATAATGTGACTGCACACCACCCAAACCATAGTGCAAATATGACAATGTCAAGTAGAAACAATGGGACACGAAGTTGGGTTCTCCACTTAAGTCATGTTGCTCATACTCCTCGTTTGCTTCTTTTATTGACGAATTCACTCTTGATTCTTCCAGTATATCAATTAATTTACTCTTAACAAAATAATCGATGTCGATCTTATCGATTTTTGCATATGTGGGAAAGTCCATGAACGGAGAACTCAACTTGATCAAAATGATCGAAATGTTATACATTATTGCATCACTTGGCAATTTCTTTAAGTCGGCATGACTACCACGTCTTAAGTGACTCAAATTGATGAGTTCGGCAAACCATTTTAATGTATTTTCACGTGTTTCAGTTGATCCACGGATCAACTTGTCAATTATGTAGAAGAGACGGTCAATAACCACCTTAAACTCGTTTTGAATCGAAGCTGATGTACTGTCGATTTGGGATCTTGGCAAATCCCTGACATTCTCAGTATAATAGTATACGCTTACCGTATCCACTAGTGGTGATAATCTCAAGATGGGACCCAATAACGTTTTATGCTCAAAATCAAGAGCCTCAGTTCTTGAGGGGGGCTGGAACCCATCAACTTGTGAGAACACTGCTGCGACCTCTTTAAAACTAAGGAATACCTCGAAAAGAGAAAGATAATTCATGTACGTCCGATCATGTAAATTGAGGCCATAAAGTTGGGAGCTCAAGGCAGGGATAATGAGGTTCAAGAACTCAAGTAGTCCTTCTTGTTCTATACTAGCTCTTATTATTTCAGTCAAGAATTGAGAAACTTCACCGTATTGTCTTACAAAAAGGTCCACCGATGCTTTGACATTGTTGTTGACAAACATGTCCGGTATTTGGAAGCTTATAAATCCATAGGATGCTGATAATTTGGTTATTTTGTTATAGATAGCCACCTTTTCCAGGTACAATGCCTTTTTTGCCACAAGCATTCTCTTTGATTTGTAGGTATTGTGGTACACGCTGAACAAGAATTCCATCGGAGTTGAGAAATGTTTTGGTACACCCAAGTCGGTCAAGATCTCCATGAATATTGTTTCCAAATGATCCTCGCCCAAGAGAGCACCGTTGGTCACCTCTTCGTGGAGTGAAGGTAAATACACTAGATTTTTGGTGGGATCGATCGAAGCATTAAATATCAGTTCGATCTCCAAAATAAGCCATTTGGAGATATCTTGCTCCGGGGAAGAGCTATTTGGGACCGCTGGCTCTAATGAACGCTTGGTAGGAGCACCTGACAATGATAATTCATCCGACTTGGGGGTATTGGTCAGCAGTGTGGACGACAGTTCTTTCACTTGGGATTTGCCACTCAGAGGAGGTCGAACATCGTTAGAAGCGGGCGGGTTGGTGGTGGTGGATTTTGCTCGTGTTGATGCATCAGAGCCAGTGGTGGCAGGTGAATTGGACCCGGATGTCTGACGGTTGTTCGACAGCGAAGCAGGCCCCGCTAACTTGGCCAACCTCTTTGCTCTGATCTAGACTGTTAGTGATGTGTTCTTTACCAACAGGATCGATTGATGAGGTTCAATTGAAAAGAATACGTACTTCGTCGGCACTCATGGTGATGATTGGATCCAGTGGTGTTTGTATGGTCTGTTTAGTGCCAAAGGTGTTAGATCACTAATCGCAAAAACAGTTTCCAGACTCCACACAATCAGAAAAACACGACCTAACATCACGAACACAAAAGAGCGTACAGTTCGAGGTTGAGCCCCTAGGGATTCTACATTATGTAAGTTCATAGTAGTGAAAAACGACCTACTTGCTATAGGAGTGACCAAATGGTTGAAAGTGTCATCAACTACTACTTAACCTACCTGTACTACTAAGGGTGGGATACGAAGGAATCACTGCAATAACTTGCAACTGCCTATCTGGAAGAGTGTGCACACAATCTGCGGTGTGGAAAATTTTTGTTTCCGGGGATCAAGATTAAGGGAACTGGTGTCTGTTGCAATTCCAACTACTAGGCAGTGGTTACCCATATATCTACAGACGATACCAGCCAAAAGCCATTGAAGCTTTACAAGTGGGATTGGACTAGTTATATACACAACAGATACGAAGCATCCTTTTTTTTTTTGGAGTTTATTGGAGGAGATCAAAGTAGCGGATATCAATATACCAAGAGACTTTCATGATGAATACGTTTCCAAAAACCATAGAAAGCGCTCTCGTCAAGCAACAGGAAAGAGTCTACTTACTACACCTTGAAAAGGACCTAATTGGGTTTGTGAAGACCTTGGCCAATGGCAAGGACAACGCTCAATATACCATCAAAGCACAATTCTTGAGAAATTCCTACTACAGACTCTTGAGCCACCAATTATGTCAATATTACAACGTCCAGCACTGGAACAATAACTCAAACGAAATACTAGTGACGGCCATAGATGACTTTGATTACCAAGTGTTTGTGGAATTGGTGGATAGCCAGGACTTTGTCAAGGTTTTAGATATAACGTCACAACTTCAAGAACCTGAATCGGAGCCCATAAAACCGAAAATGATCATCAAAAAGAGTAAAGACCCAAAACAAGAGCAGAACGAAAGTGAAGGATCAGAAAAAACCGACTCAGAGGTTGCCAAAATAGAATCTGAAAGGGCGTCAAAGGAAGCTCTTTACAATAAGATAAGAGAGGAGATATTCGATCAAGACGAAGATGAAGAGGAAGAAGAGGAAGAATACCCAGATGGGTATCCCTCCAAATTTAACTACAATAACCGTCCCAACTACATGCCCTACTCATACCCTGGAACTCCACCATTACCCGTTCCATCGATGCCTATGAATTATTCCGGGCCAGGCATCTCACCACAGCATTTTAGTCCTCCTGGCACGGGATTCTATGGCAACATGTCACCAGTATCAGGACAACCAATGGGATTTCCCCCCAGTTACTATCCCATGCCACCATACCCACCACAGGGATACTATGGGTACGGATACCCACCTCAACATCCTCCACCACCGCCACCAAATGGACCATACGACAAAGAAACTGAAAGAAGGCTTTTAAACAACCCCTACATAATAATACCGGACGATAACAAAAGCAAGACCAAGGCCAAGACCAAACGAAATTATAACCAGCATTACAAACCCAACTTCAATCAGAATGGATTTTATAGTCCAGGATATGGATACTACAGTCAACCCAATCTCCACCAACAGGGCTTACCGTTATCGACGGGGGCCAATTCAAACACCATGTCGACACCTATAGTTACACCAACACCCAGCCAGTCGCAGACCCCTAACCCAACCAACCAGATCTCTCCAGAGGAAAAACAACATAGTGATGGGAACGAAGAAGGGATATCCAAGCAGTGAAAACACCGAGAGAATAAAGGTCAGACCAAAAACCATTGAGTGAATGAAAATACGAGATAAAGAAAAATCAAGAGAAGAATAATTGCATTAGATATAAGGTTGGAAAAATTATTGAAGTTGTAGCAAAAGAAGAAACCTGCAAGAAGAAAGTCCAAACCAAAGGCCAAAGACACAAATCTGGGCATGAAAAATCAATTTAACGCTAAAGTGACGTTAATGAAACAGCAAAGTATTTACGATAGTTACGGATCAATATCATCATAGACGAAGAAAGATTGTAAAAGCCAATGCCAATACAGTGGTAATGGATGTATCGACAGTAGGCCTAGTATCAAGGACTTGGTAAAATTTCATGATAATCAAACCTCACTGAGCTCTATACCCATTACTGTTCCACAATTGTATAATTACTGTTTCATAATTATACGCACTTTAACAGGAATCAAATTTGGTGTACCTTCACCTAAATGTAAAGTGCCAATGCTTCGATCGCGTGCCACTTAATCAACCACCAACTTACCAACAACTATAGTATAGCAAACATGGTCTGACCTATACCCAATTATATGCCTCATACACCCTTTACTATGGCCCCTTCGCCTCTATCGTCACGTAAAACTGCGTACAACGTTGGGTCGTGCCGTACCAGGTCGTCTAAATAACTAACCAAAAATTGAGACGTGTTTGATCCGAGATTTTAATTCCAGCCCTAATTGCCATTCCGAATCAAATCTACGTTTTAGTTTCTAAACTGCAAGAATCAAGGTTATAATTGTTGAACTTTCCTGTCATTTTTGAATTGCATTTTACTTATAGAAATCTTACACCACTAGCAATATGTCGACAAATGAAGATGACTTGGTGCCTGAGACCGTGGAAGGATATACCGTGGGAGAAAAGAAGACTATCCTGGAATACACCAAATTAGATGCTGAAGACGAAAGTTTGGCCAAATGGAAGGCCTCCCTTGGGTTGAGTGACGACAGTAACGCCTACCCAGTCAAGGCTGGTGACAAGAGAAAAGTTGTTGTGGTTGAGTTGGGCTTAGAGTTCCCAGACCAACCCAACTTGAAACCTATCATCATCAACTTGGAAGACGCCAATGGTAACACCATCAGTGGCAAGGAAATCAAATTTTCCATCAAGGAAAAATCCATCTATCAGTTGGTGGTCAAGTTCCGTGTACAACATGAAATCATTACTGGATTAAAATACTTACATTCAGTCAAGAAGACCGGTATCAGAGTCGAGAAGATCGAGGAGCCTTTGGGTTCTTACGCTCCCAACACCAAAGATAAGCCATTTTATGAAAGGAAATTCGCCGAAGTTGAGGCTCCTTCAGGTATGTTGGCCAGAGGTAATTACTCTGCCATTTCCAAATTCATCGATGACGACAAGACCACACACTTGACCGTCCCTTGGTCCTTTACTATCACTAAGTAGTGTTCTTAATCAAATAATGATCTATGTAACTATGTCTGTAATTTTGCATTTGGTCATCCCTTTTTACGGTTAGGAATGTATGTTGGAGCCTTCCGGCTGGGTATATAAGGTGGTGCTCTATTATTATTATTATTCTGTGATGGTTCTTTATCCACAGCAATATAGGTGGGTGCCTTGTTCAGCATGCCATGAATATGTGAAGGTGCAAAAACAGGTTTATTTTGGGTTTGTATAGAACTTACCACCCCAACCTGACTTGTGATCCGAGGAGCTTTGAACTTTGATCTCTTACCAGGTCCCAATGATCCACTGACCCTTTTCCTTGCCAATTCTACGCTTGCAGTCGTGAATCCAAGTCCATTCGAATTTGAAGGCTTGTTAGAATCAGTATCTTTAAAATAATTCGGAGAAAAATCCACGGTTTCACCTTTGAGATATGAGTTCAATCTTGTCTTGTATAATGTATTAAAGTGCTCAATGTTTAAATTAATCTTTGACGGGACGCCTTTATTCAAAAGGGAGTATAAATTGGTCAACTTTTCCCAGTTGGCGAAAGCATCTTGAGAAGAAGATACTTGATTAGTTCTGCAAATTGGTTCGATGAATCTAGATGCTGCAACAATAGGAGCACGTCCCCAACCTCCGCCTGAGCCATAATCACTATTTTCTGTGTACGAAGAAAAGTATAATAAGCTCTTAGCTCTCGTGGTAGCAACGTAAAAACAACGTCTTTCCTCATTTAAAGCATCATCTCCCCCGGAATCCAATGCAAACTTTGCAGGTAACAAGTTCTCTGAAAGTCCTGGAACGAATACAATTGGCCATTCTAATCCTTTGGATCCATGAATTGTGGAGATAGATACCTTTCCTTTTAATTTAGTCTCCTGGTTTTGCTCTTCAGTTTTTGCATCTGTTTCGTACAATCCAACTGAATGGATAAATTTGGCCACGAAATTTCGCCCATCATGGGAGATGTCTTCTTCTGATCCCCCAATGAATATTGGAAGCTCCTCTGATTGTGGTGTAAACTCACTGAACTGGTTCTGTACTTCTGTAATATTTAGTTCGACGCTCGGATCAGTGTGAAATTCTTTCTTCAACCCTGAGTTAGTGTAAGTAAAAGAGAATAATCCGTTCAAGATATCCGTTTTTGCCTCTTTACTGCCGCTTGAAAATTCAGGCCCCTCTATTACTTTAACTTGTTCTCTTGCTCTTTTTATGAAGTCCAAATATTCTCTAAGGGCTTGCTTGTTCTTGATTGTCAATTTTAACTCCTTATTTTCACCATCAGCGAATCTTTCCAATGTGCCTATCAACAGTTCATTACTTATTGTAGCCACCTCGAGCCTGCTGTCAATGGCACTCAATGTTTTCTCCCCCAAACCCCTCTTTGGAAAATTCAATGTCCTTAACAAGGCGATACGATCATTGTCATGTGCAATAACTCTTAAATAATCCATTATGGCCAATACCTCTTTTCTATTCCAGAACGCAACCCCACGTACCATGAAATATGGAATTCGTTTTTTGACCAACTCATTTTCAATTGCCCTTGTTTGATAAGCTGTCCTAACCAAAATGGAGATATCGCTGTATTTTATTGGTGAGTCGGGTAAAATCAATAAATGCTGTATTTGGTACGCAATCCATCTTGCCTCTTGATCCGGAGAGCTCAAATTCATATAAACTGGACGGAATGTAGTTGAATGCTGTGATGTCAACGTCTTGAGAACACGATCGTTTTGTTGCCTCATAATTTTCTCAGACAAGTTTAGAATGTCAGAAGTGGACCTGTAATTTTCACTTAAGGTAATTGTCAGGCATTTGTTGGAATAATACTTCTTCATTTTCTCAAAGTTGATCGACTGTGCATCTCTGAACGCATATATACTTTGATCCGGATCTCCCACGATGGTAACATTGTTCTGATATTTCGTGTTGGTTGGGTGTCCTTTTGCAAACTCATACATTAGTCTCAATTGAATTTCGTTTGTATCTTGAAACTCATCGACCAATACATGTCTAACAAAGTTAAGAACTGGATATTGGGTTATTAAGACATGGCAAGATAACAAACAATCATCGAAGTCCAAGAGCTTTTCTGCATTTAATTTCAGCTGGTACTTATCATAGATATATGATAAAAATGTATTGTTATTCAGTGCTCTGGAGTACTCCGAAGCAACTATTCCCGAAGATTTTAGTTTGGAGATTTGTCTTTTCAATTTTTTGGAGTCATATCCATTGCATTTCGAATCTGAATCATTCCTATACAGCTGAGTTTCCTCTCGCTTCAATCCATTGAGATACTCCAATTCGGGTCCTGTAAGTCCCAGGAGTACTTCCTTTAGAATCTGGGTACTATCTCTTTCGTCGGCTATGTTGTGAGTTTCCAACCCCAATTTTTTGCCGTATATCTTGATGATTCTATAGCATATACTGTGGAATGTTCCAATCAACAATTTGACAATGTCTATGGATGTATCCTTCAACAACGTTGTCAAACGTTCCGTCATTTCATTGGCTGCTTTCTTGGTGAATGTAGTCACTATAATGTTTTGAGGCGGCACTTCTTCCTGGAGTAATAAATATGCTACTCTGGAGACAAGCACCTTGGTCTTTCCAGTCCCTGGACCTGCAATGATTTGCAACTTTCCATTGGCAGGACTTGTTGCAGCCTTTTTCTGATTTGGATTCAATCCCTGTAAAACCCGATTCAAAAGTGATTCGTGCGTATCTCGTGATCCGTCCATACTCGCCCGTCACCCGCTTTATCGGTTGGACTGGTGGTGTTGATGTTGTTCTTGTTATTATGGTATATAAACTGTTTTGTGCTTACGTAACACTCATCAATATACAAGATACTTGACATACCTTTACAGTTCATTCGGGTATTACTATCTTCATTTTCCCACAACTTCACTTGAACTCATCACACAAATCATGTCCATATGATAACGTCATTATTACACACCTGGGTACTTGCCCTACTACTATTTGGCCGTCTTGGCCGATGTTATGCGAACTGGCCGGTGCTAACTCCTCAGTTGAGTATAACCACAAGAACCCAAAGAGACATAGCAAGGCCTATTCCCATCGACCAACTCACCACCTTCGGTATCTCATTGAACCGATTAGTATTCGAACCTCAGAACTACACTTACGAAGCTTTGGGAGTATTTTCTAACCTTTTGGGGCTTGGAGTACAAACGTTTATGGTGGACTTATATTGGAACGAAATATCAAATAAGTGGCAGTTATGTCCAGCACCGTTTCCCAACAACCTGACGCAGGATATAAACACACCAGCGGAATTAGAATGGCAGGGATCGAAGTACACTTGCGAAGTACAGCTCACGTTGAATTCGTTGGCGCAAAGAATGTTTGATTTCATCTCCTCTACTAACTCCAACCTTAATGCCAATTATCTTCAACTTTTACTCAACCTCAAGAAAATAGACTTCCAATCCGAAAGAAAAAACCTTACCAGTATTTATTCCCCCCTGTCTTCAGCATTTGAGGCCTTTGGTAATGCTACATTGGCCGAATCAGTGGCACCCCTTGGTTCTTTCATCTTTTCACCATTGGATCTTTCAACATATAGACAATTCAAGCCACAAGATAACGGGCTAGATTCATATTACAACCAATCATCCAGTCGTCTTCCATCCTTGGAAACGTTTCTATTGAATGACTACCGAAGAGTGTTGGTCAACGCGATCATTCAGGACGATTCAGATGTCTTCAATTTCAGTGCCGAAGACAATTACACTGTTTTCTTTCAGTCTAACCTCCCTTCCCAGTTGAAATCTACCCAAAACACGACTGAATACAATGCTTGTATGAATTTAATGAATACCGCGGCTGGGAATTCCATCGATACCTTCGATAATATGTCATTGAACACACATTTTAGATTCGTTATAGACGATAAAGACAACCAATTCACGAACACAACATTCCACGACTACATAGCTTGTGGAAATTCACCCATTTTAAATACATCTTACTACGATAACATCTATTATGGTGCAGAAATGCAAAATGATACAGTGGAAGCTACCGTCAATAATTTTTTACCACGATCAATGTGGTCATGGGCATTTGGACAACCTGGTTCACCTGATGAACGAAAGTCAACTGATAATCTCAACAGCACATTCGATAATGTTACTTTTGATTCAGATTCTTCGCACACACAACATTGCGCAGCACTCTATACTGATGGATTCCAACTTTCTGATTGCTATGACAATTATCACTATGCATGTCAGAATTCCAGATTTCCTAACAATTGGACTATTCCCCGTGACTCCAAAAAAGTATATTTCGAAGCGGATGCTAAGGAAAACTGTCCTGATGGATATTTTTTTAGTTTACCAAGAACTAGCATTGAATTACTTGCACTTCACGCCCAGATAAAAGAAGAAGGGATTCCTTACCCCGTATGGATTGATCTCAATGATATTACAGTCAGTGACTGCTTTGTATCTGGAGGTCCGTACGCACAATGTCCATATCAAGAGACAGTTACCAATATTCAACTCGTGCGGATGATTGCGCCCGCTTTCTGTGTTTCTGTGGTGATTCTTATTCTCATATTCATGGAGAAGATATTCAGGACGATACCTGTGCATTCCAACAGAAGGAAACAATGGAAGAAATTAATTAACGAGTATAATGAAAAGCACGGCTATGAAGGAGTTCCATCATAGACCACCAACAATTTAACGAGATACCACAGTCGTTATGACGAACAAATCGATGCTTAGCAGCAATTACTCTTCACTGCTTCATACTGAATGTGCTAGTGTTAACATTACATATTTAGAAATTAATAATATTTATTCAATTAAAAAGTAACAAAACGGAACGTAAGATATGAATTTAAAGGAAATTAAGATGTGAATGTCTCAAGTCAACACTGATCAACTGCAATTTTACTGGTCTTTCTAGCTTAGTTTCTTATTGAAACTACCCCATAGTTTAACTAAAACCCCGTTAATTTTTTTGAAACTGAGTCACGTGCCACGATTTAAAACTAGAGGCAAAAATCCCACCAAAAGGCGGCGAAACAACTATAAGCAACGTTCTACCAACATCATCATAGACTTGAACCCAAGTCCCTCGCAAGCTCGCCCCTACCTTAAGACACGCTAACATGAGTGATCAAAACTGGAAAAACTTATCCAACGAATTAAGACGCAGAGCTGCCCAAGCCAGCAAGTCTGGAGGATCTTCTCCCAGATCTCCATTTGGATTCTTCGCTGGAATTGGAGGTTTATTAGTATTGGGAGGTGTATCTGTATTCGCTCAGAATGCCTTGTTCAATGTTGATGGTGGACAGCGTGCTATAGTGTACTCCCGTTTGAACGGTGTGCAACCGCAAATATATCCTGAAGGAACCCATTTCGTTATTCCATGGATTCAAAGACCAATTGTATATGATGTCCGTGCTAAGCCAAGAAACGTCGCCTCTTTGACCGGTACCAAGGATTTACAGATGGTCAATATCACCTGTAGAGTGTTGTTCAAACCAGATGTTGCACAATTGCCAAACATATTTAGAACTTTGGGTACTGATTACGATGAAAAAGTGTTACCATCCATTGTCAATGAAGTGTTAAAGTCTGTGGTGGCCCAATTCAATGCATCCCAATTGATCACACAGAGAGAAAAGGTTTCTCGTTTAGTCAAGGAAAACTTGGTTCGTCGTGCAGGCAAATTTAATATCCAATTGGACGATGTCTCGTTGACATTCATGACTTTCTCGCCTGAATTCAGTGCTGCTGTTGAAGCCAAGCAAATTGCCCAACAAGATGCCCAAAGAGCTGCATTCGTTGTCGATAAAGCTATCCAAGAAAAACAACAATTGGTGGTGAAGGCTTCTGGTGAAGCCAAATCCGCCGAATTGGTTGGTGAAGCCATCAAGAAATCAAAGGATTACATCGAATTGAAGAGATTGGACACTGCTAGAGAAATTGCCGTTATCTTAGCTAACTCCCCTAACAAGATCTTGTTAGATAACGACACCTTGTTGTTGAACACAGTTGTTGACGGACGTAAGTGAAATCATGAACATTAAATTCATGGCTACGACTATTCTTCTCGCTCATTGTAAATAGAAACAGAACTCATTTGAACAATAAATGTATTAAAAATGAACATATCTACTATAGCAAATATTAAACCAGGCCACCTAGAAAGTCCAGATATAAAAATTAAAGAAATGGACCTCTAGTAGAAGTGAATTAAACGAGGGGGCTTCAATTGATGAAGTGTTTTGAAATATGGAGCAACCAGTAGACCAAAGGATATACTGAATCAATGTTCTCAAAATATATGGATCTAAAAGATTGAGTTCACTAAGTCACCACCGAGGGTGGCACCTGCACCAAAAATAGCAGCATTTCCAAACTTACTACCTAAACTCTTCAAGTGGGGATGGCTGCTACCCTGCTGTTGAGGCTGTTCAACAACTTGTGGTTGTGGGGAATACATGGCCTGTTGTGGTTGAGGAGGTGGATAGTAGTTAGTGGATGGGGGTGGGTATTGTGCGTATCCTCCATAGGAAGGTTGTTGTTGCAAGACAGGCGGATTGTTATATTGTGGGGGTCCTCCATAACCAGGACCAGGTGAATATTGTTGATCTGGGGGGCCACCACGGTATTGATCTACTTTTGCATCCACTGGAGTGTGAGGAGGAGCTCTACTAACGGTCTTGGAGTTGAATTCTTGTTCAGATATGACACTGACGTAGTTGGATGGAAAAACACCAGTTTTCTCCGCATCACCCCCGTACTTGTATCCCTTCCACCAGTCTTCGGATAGGTGTTCTACCACGGCAATCTTGTCGCCCTTTTGTAAGCCCAAGTCATCTGATTCCTGCGACTCGTAGTCGTACAATGCTTTGCAATAGCCCAAAGCCTTTGGGGTCAATGAACGTGGTGGTTGGGCAGGTGGAGCAGCATGATTGGAGATGGAAGCCTTTGCGAATTCCTGACTCAATTTGTCTGACGAGAATGAAGGAGGGGGTCCGCTTGGAGGAGCATCATAGGCCTTTGATTCTGGTGTGCTATTTGAAGAGGAGGTCGAGGAAGCGGCTCCCAACTTCTCTACACCCCATGGTTTCATATCTTTTTGGTACTTAGTAGGAAGAGCATCCAAGAGCTTTTTGTATAATTCCTCAGTGATGACCTCGGAGTCCTGTAAGAACTCCAATTCAGTCTTGATGGTGGTTAAGGAACGGTTGATTAGTGGACCGGACATTATGTTTGATAGTGTTTGGTAGTAAAGGAGTAAGTATACCGGAATCTGAATAATCTTTGATCCTATATATGCGGTGGAAAATCAAATAATGAAGTACGTAATAATTCACTCAGGGTCATCACGTTTTTTTTGGCTTGAAACGAGGCACTGTTGAATTGGGGAGTGGCTAAAGTGACAGAAATGTTTGACGTGCAATTTGGTGAATACCCAAAGAGGCAACTACACTCATTTAATTTGTCACCACCTTGCCACCAACTGCTTCGTTTGCTGGCCTCTTTACCTGATGATATCGCCTCTCTTGTCGATGCCTTCTCGAAGCTCAATCAACGGACTGTCGTAGTTGCCCGCGCCCTCTGAGTCCGCGTTGGAACCAAGGACGTGGGTCTTGTTCCAGAGTTTGTAGATGCGAATTGTGAAGTCGTTGGTTGCAACGCAAATGGAAGTACAATCCGGGCTGAGGGTTGCACTCAAAATCCTCACATTGGCAACGGCTGGGGCTTCCCGAAGCGGAAGCATCAAGGGGTAAGAATAGACGTTGATGAGTGCCGATGTTTCGCATCCGCCAAATCCGAAAGTTGCAACCAATTCTCTGCGATATTTGCACCACATTATAGCTGTAAGCTGGGAGTTGGTACTATGTTCACTGAGAAGAGTTCCCGATCCCGTGTGCCAGAAACGAATCTTTCGATCTTTACTACCACCTCCAGTGGCTAATAGAGAAGTAGACCAAGGACAGAAGGCAATGGCTTTGACAGCAGCTTGGTGACGAAGTAAAAACTTGCGCACTGGGCTCAATATATCACTGATATCATAGATTATACAACAATTGTTATTGCCTCCAATCGCCATTTGGCTTGTATTATCACTCAAGGTGATTCCTAAAAATAGTCAGTATAATTCGAGGTATTTTTCCACATATATTAACATACCACACACTTGTTGATGCATACATTGCACTGTAGTAAGAAAGTTGATCTTCCCTTGTCTTACTCTGAAAATCGAGACATTTCCTGAAATATCGCCGGCAAAGAAAACGTTAGACATGGCTTCACTTTCCCCAATTGGCTTTGGAATAGCCTTTGACTTTTCTTTCTTCCAATGGAAACAGTAAACGGACCCTGTGAGATTATTGTGCCTATCGATTACCATGTTCTTCACCTCATCGACAAGGAATATTGTTCCACCTGATACCGCTATCAAGAGAAATCCCCGTGATACTGATACCGAAGTTACATCGAAACTGTTTCGCAATGGAATCCTAAGAACAGAATTGTCTGATCCCCACCAGTAGACTGTTGGTCCCAATCCCACTGCTATTTTCTGAGTACTATGTGACCAACATACTAGATTCGAGTAGTAGTCATTTCGCAACCCCGGGGCTTGAAGGATATTAGCTGCCATGAGCAAATCCCGTGTCTTTTTTGATGGTGGAGACTTGTGCTTTTCGTTGCTGAGGGCTTTGGTGACATCCTGCCGTTGAGCTGACGATAGCAATGGACCCGCCAAGTCCAAGGAACCACTTCTGCTGCTTTCAGTACTATCGCGCCTAATTGAACTAAGTCTAGTGGGGGATTGGTACAGGAGCACTTTGGGGCTAGTATTAAATCCAAGTGCTTCGGCCAATTGATTCAGGGGATAATTTGAGTCCTTTTCGGGAGTTCTGGGCAATTCTGAGCTCAAATCGAATGGAGACAGTTCATTGTTGGTGTTGGTTGGTCTCGCATAGAAGATATCTTCTCTAAAAAAGACATCTGCAGAAATTGGACGTCGGGGAAGTGAAAATTCATCTGATTCCAGGTCGGCAAATACACCAATGCTCCTAAATGCCAGTGATGAGGAGCATCTTGGTAAAAATCTGGAACCTCGTTCTATTCCAACTTTGTTATGAATCAGCATCTTTATAGGAATAGGTTTCAAAGTTTGGAGTTTTTTTGAAAAAATGAAAAAAATTGAGATCTTCGAAGTTTTTCTTGTTCTATTTACCAATGGATCACTAATAAACACCTTGCCCTTTTCTTATTCACTAATAACTTGTTAGACGCTTGAATTGTGAGGAAAGTACTTGGTTATATTGAGTATCGTTAGCTGCAAAAATAGACAACCTAGCGAGAGTGAGAGTTTTGGTGCAAAGGACACGACCCTTCATCAAATATACTGATTTCACCAACTGCCCTATTTTACCCCAACATTAAGCCACCATAAACTGTACCAAAAACAATGCCACTAATTGTGGCTAGTAACCGCTCAATACTAAAAACATACACTATCCGAATATTGTTGCAAGTGGTCTTTGTCGCCTTCTGCGGAATTGTTCAGTTGAAATTCTCTCAGATTCTCGACAAACCGTTTATTGATGAAATCTTTCATTTAAGACAATGCCAGAAATACTGCGCCGGCAAGTTCCTGGATTGGGATAACAAGATCACCACCCCTCCAGGGATCTATTACCTTGGTTATATCTACACCAAGGCCATTCAATTAGTGACCAAATCCGATCCTTGCTCAAGCTATGCCACTTTACGGTCTGTCAACTTGCTTGGTGGATTGTTTGTCCTTCCTTTGGCATTGAGGTCTTTCAGAAGAATAGACGGAGGCCAGTTCTGGTCAGTTAATATCGTGAGTCAATCGCTCTTGTTCCCCTACTATTTCTTGTTCTACACAGATATATGGTCTACCATATTCATCTTGTTCTCGTTGTCTTACGCAGTGACCAAACCGGCAAAAATCTACATCAGCTCGTTATTCGGACTCATTAGTTTGCTTTTCAGACAAACAAACATTATCTGGTTAGCATTCGTGGTATCTGTCTTTGTAGACAGAAAACTTGATACTAGAGAAAAAAAGAATATTAGCATCTTCCTGAGACTTCCCAAGTTTTTAACTCAATTATTCAAGGAATGGCTAAACTTGATTCCTTACGTAGGAACCTTTGTCCTTTTTGCCATATTTGTGGTTTTAAATGGTGGAATTACACTTGGAGATAAAGAAAACCACCAGATCAATGCCCATATCGTACAAGTATTTTACTGTTTTGTCTTCATCAATTTCTTCACTTGGCCAATATGGCTAGGCAAGTCAACTATCACTAATTACCTCAAGTTTCTCACGAAATTTTATGGTGCAAACTTAGTTGTCAATGGTTTCCTGCTTTTTGCAATCAAGTATATAATTGATAACTTCACTGTGGTTCATCCATTCTTGTTGGCTGATAACAGACACTATACTTTCTACATCTTCAAGAGGTTAATTAGTCATCCACAAAGCCAGTTCATTGCTATTCCTCTCTATCACTTTGCTACGTGGAACGTTATATCAACTTTGAATTCCTCTACCAAACTTTCGTTAAGTCCAATCACTATTTTGACTTACTTGGGCGCAATTGCTTTAACTATCATACCTTCTCCTTTATTCGAGCCAAGATATTACATCGTTCCATTGCTCGTTTACAGATTGAACGTCAAGCCCAAAGAGAATTACAGGCATGTGTTGGAATTCTTGTGGTTAAATCTCATTAACCTTTTGATCGTTATAGTTTTTGTCAAATACGAATTTAAGTGGACAAGCGAACCTACGAACATACAGCGAATCATTTGGTAAATACTGAATAGTACATTATTAATACAATCACCATTTGGTGTTCAAGAATAAATCATTATTTTCTTTGTAGTCTCATTAAAATCCGACATCACGTAGTTTATTGGTTGTGTCTTGTTGTCTGTTCAAGTTTATCTCTTTCATCACTTCGTCTGTTAATTCGTTTGCCAACGGGCTCTTCACATTTGGTGTATTGTTTGAATTAGACCCTATGCTTGAACGTGAAACAACTGGCAAGCCCGAGCTTTTGAGTAAATCTTCCGTACTTGAGTTTTCAGAATTGATTGGCTGATTTAACGAGTCAATGCTAGTGATATTGTCATTGATGAACTTGTCAATGGGGTTGTTATTTTTGAAATCCAATACAAATGTATCCCTTGTCTTCAAGTCAACTATCAATTGTTTGATTTCATTCGTAAGTTCTGCGTGTGATTTCTTGAGCGAGGACAACCACGCATTTATACTTCTTCTTTTCAATACTTCTAAGTAAGGAATTTCTAATTTTGACTCTTTATCCATGTAGACTAGAGATCCTTCATTACCAAGGATCAAATCTCCATAATTATTCTTTTGAGTCGTCTTAATGTCCCAATTTCCCTTTTCTAAATCATTAGCAAAAATCAATAGAAAATCTCCCCAATTATCAGCTATCTTGAACTTGTAATCAAATTCTCTTCCAAACAAGATCACTTGCCCAACATTTCCATTTGCACTTGGAGGGGATAAATCTATACCAATATAGTTTCCTACTTCATCGGTAATTATTGGAATCCACATCGGATGCGCAAAAGTTGCGTGTATAGCTCCTGGAGGGACTGATCTTTGAGGGGGAAAGTTCAATCGAGACGATGTATGCGTGGATGCGCTCGAAGCGGAAGATGACCTCGATGATGCAGCCTCACCCAAGTCAATTGAGTCAGGTAGAGATTCCACATCATTATATATCAGAGGAACGGAGGGACTAGTGTTTGCAAGATTTGTTAATTTTTTCAACAGATGAGCACTTTGTGAATAACTGGTGGGTAATTTTGTGAGTTCACTCAATTTGTTGGATTGCTTCAAGTGTGATAATTCGTCATTGAAAACCCTGGCCACTTTTCTCCAATTCTCAGTCATTATGGCAATTTCGTCTAAAGACATCAATTTAAGGCCAAATACAAGACCCTCTCCCGAAGTTGAAGATTCAGTACCAAAGTTGGATTGTCCGTCAGTCAATTTGAAGAACTCCACCACGGAGGGAGGCAATTTGATATTCAAATCCTTTTGGAAGTCGTTCAAATCGGAACTCGTACATTTGTCTTGTAGTGAGCTGTTGAGGTCAGGAGAATACCGTACGAGCCAGTTTTTGATGTGCCTCCAAGCAAGCTTGGTTTCGTGAACACCACCTTGAGTTGCTGGGTTGTGTTCATGGTCGTCGGGACCATCTCCTGGGTTTATGAAATCAGGAGTTGAATCATTGTGATGCGAGTATAATAACGTTGTCTCCACGTCAGGTTTGTTGACTCGATTGAACGATTTTTTGGGATCGAATTCGGAGTATTTATCATTGGTACTAATGGAATAGATGAATTCCAGGAGTTTTTGGCTGAAACTCATTAGTGCAATTGCGTTTTGTTAACGCGTCTGGTGGATGTCGTGAGAATTATTTGGAAGACTCGAGGTAACAGCGATTGGTCAGGTTTAATGATGAAATTAGCCTCGATTATGCTTCTACTGTAGGATCTGATGGTTGTTGGTAATTGTTTGGGGCAACGTGTGGAAGATGGGCTGGCAGTAAGGGAACTTCTTAATTAGGTATTTCTGGAGACTTTTGTTTTGATGCAAAGAAAGGGCTTAGCGGTACCCCGTAGTTCTCGTGATCTGGGTTCCCGTGACAATTGGTGAGAGTATTTAAGGCTATGATTGAAGCTCGTAGGGTCCGGAACAGTTGATGCTTAAGTAGTAGGAGAGATCTTGTATTGTATTATGGACCGGTACTCCATCTGTATTGTTATGGTCCGCGGCGCATGGTACGTAGGGTTAGGTGTTGTTATTTACGCGTGGGCTAATGGGGTTAGGTTTTCACTGGACCACTCAAAACTGTAAAATGACCAAAACACCCTTATGTTCTGATGTTTGCATTACCGTGTTTGGGTGCATTGACGGATCACCCGATATGGATAAGAACTGCAAACCTGTAACAATAGGCGAATTTTATGGTTATAGTAAGACGTATGGTAGGGTACTGTGATGCACTAACCCGTGGTCACCAACCAGTATACTTAACTTCATTGTACTGTGAATAATTTACAGGTTTGTCTGAATAAGTACTTTGGGTGAACCAGCACTGGTCAATACAGTTCGTACTTAACATACTGAAGTGACCACTGAGGTGAATACTGATGTGGGATACTGAATTGGCTTGAACAGGAGTATATCATGTGCAAAACAAAATACGAACCATAGATCAATAATGTATCCCACCAGTTGACAATACCAACCATCATATACAAAGAAGAAATATTCCCCGGGCATGAAGTGCAAATCCTATTGAGGAGCAAGTACACGATAAACCGGGCGTTTTACTCTGGGAAGAGCCCCAAATAATACAAAACAAAATCCAACTGAAAAAAAAACATCTAGGTAAGCACCACCTAAATACAAGTCGAACAGAGACACTAAAAGTCAAACTTCTAGAGCTCCTTCCTGTAGGGCAATGCTCGGAAAACGGGGCATTGAAAGCATCTATCCAAAAGAACGTCGCGTCAGAACGAGCACCACGCCTTTCAAACCAGGCCGAAACCTGACGATACAGACAACTAGGAGGGTTTTGGTTTTGGAGGCCACGATCCGTGGTAATCAAATTGTAAAGAAAAGAAGAGAAAACGTAAGAGTAGAAACTGAAGATTATCTTTTATGGAGAGATGCGAGATAGAAAAAATGGGTTGGGCCGGGTAACCGATGTAATGAAAAATTTATAGATCTGGTATTTGTGAAGCCCACTCTGCAAGACTATACGGAATCCACCAGTAAGAGTAATATTTCCATGATATATTCAGTAAACATTCGAGATGAATTATATAGTCCCACATTATACGTAAGCAAAATCTTAATATGAAACCAATAGAAACTTTACTACATCCATGAGAAAATCACCTTCTTTTGATCATCTCTTACAAGTATTATAGTATGAATAGTGGTTTATATATATTATATTAACATAGAAAAGGTGTTTGTCAAAAGACGGTTGGAAAGACGTGCAAAAGTACGAATGAGGTCGTTCGAATTGATAATGTTATTTTTTTTTTGATACAAAAAGATTAAATATTACAATTACCAGGTAGAAGCAACAGCGTCTTCAACGGCTGGAGCAGCATCAGCAGCCCAGTCGACTTCTTCGGTTTCACCGGTCCATTCAGCTTCAGCTTCAGTAGCTGGGGCTTCTTCGGTTTCTTCAACGGTCTTACCATCTTCGGTGGCATTTTGTTCAATCTCTTCTGGGTCTCTGTAGAAGTATAAATCTGGCATGACGGACCATTCGGTGGTTCTGTCTGGGATGATACCTCTCAATCTCAAGACTTCTCTGGCAATCAACCACCAGATCAAACCGATGGAGTGCTTACCTTTGTTATTACATGGAATAGCGACATCAACGTATTCAGATGGGGAGTCCACGTCGGTCAAAGCAATGACTGGGATGTTGACGTAGGAAGATTCCTTGATGGCTTGGGCGTCGGTTCTTGGGTCAGTGACAACAACCAATCTTGGTTCCTTGAAAGAACGGGTGATATAGTTGGTGAAGTTACCTGGAGTGAATCTACCGGCAATTGGGGTAGCACCGGTGTGGGCAGCGAATTTAAGAACAGCTCTTTGACCGAAAGTTCTGGAAGAACAGACAGCAACGTCACTGGCGTTTGGAACGGCAGCAATGATTCTGGCAGCTAAGACAATCTTTTCCCAAGTCTTACCGATGTTGATGACGTTGACACCATCTGGTCTGGTCTTGTAGACGTATGGCTTGTTGTGAACCTAGAAATGTTAGTATTTGGACAAAAGACAAATGTTGAGAATTTATGAATCATAGGCACTGAATGGAAGTTTCTGACAGACTTGAATGGTTCTCGATTTGATGGACTGAGCTAGACTTAGATCCTTAAATTTTTTTCATGATGTATTTCAGATATTCATAAAGATCAAAAACTTTTTCTACACCTGATTTGACTTGGAATGTCTGACACTGGCAATGAGCTGCAGTCTCTTGTTGGTTCTATCTGTAAATGCTGGTGATTGGATCATTCGTCGAGTCTAATGATAACTCCATCCATATGCTAGTATTCATTTTTCATCTTGGATTTCACATACTTGAACGTTCTTAGAACCTAAGTGGACGTTGGCAGCTAATAACAACTTAGCATCTTCTGCAGTTAAGTCGAATGAAGCAGGTAAAGACATCTTGATGGTTGATTCTCCTTGTATGTTAAAACACTTCAAACTATTTTGAAAGGAAAACTTAAAGGCTGAAAGATTTTTAGAGGACAGAAAAAATTCACCAGGGAGTGTAGAGGTGAAAATTTTTTGGCTATGGGGAGGAACATAGAGAACAGATAGAGGTGGTAGCGCGCGCGTTAGTTAGTGGAGGTGGGTGGGTAGATCCACAGTGCAATAGTAGAGGAGATCACAAGGTGCGGGTATGTGCAGGTACCAGAATGCTAGGGCTACAACCCTGTACGAGGTGATTGCACGTGATACATTGGCAGGAATATGTCAGACAAACGGCCACACTATTTTGTCTCACTTATCAAACTCCCGCGTGATTACGCAGTGCTACCGTAATCAGCATTACCTCAGAAACGAGGAATCTCGAAACCTGTTTCCGGATGCTCTGATCCGGGCTTAACCGATCTGATAAGAACAAAACAGAAGTTGAATTGATGTTTACAATAACATTATGTGATAGCCCCTAACAACGGTTGCATACAGACTTATAGAGGAGATTCTTGCTATTGTTTACCACATGGAATACAACTAGTACACCACGGCGTTATCGGGCACTACTACAATAGGAATTGTGTACCTATGAGCAGTTGGTTGATTGGACCCGTGATTTGTGGGGGCACTTATGTTTTGACAAACAACATCGAAAGTCATTCAAGAAGACAGTCAAATCAGTCCGATAGAATCAAACAGTATTAGAATACTGTTCCAATAGCATTCATACACCAGTTGGCCTTGCATCAAGTAGTTTCACAGGTGGAACTGATACTATGGAAGATCATTCTTAACTTGTATCCCCGAGTTATTATAGATGACAAACAAACACATATAGAAGCAAGTACAACCCTTATTCAAATACCCTATCATCACAATGAACGAGCTGTCGTCGCTTCTAGTTGAAGGATCAACAGATTGGTCCATATATAGTGGAGCTCGACCCAAAATATCACGATCTTCCCTGGCTGATCCGGTAAAACCCAGTTCGTCTCCAAAGATAAGAAAAATCAAATCTGAACAATTCGAAATCGAAAATGGCGAAGGCGACGATAATCTCTGGAACAATGCCTATAGACATTATATTCTGACATTGCCTTGGTACAGAAGGCCATCATTTGCAACTATCGCCATCATCCTATTCTTCATATCATTGGCTGCTTCTTGCGGCCAGCCTACCAAAGATGCATTGAATGCAAAATTGGCGTGTCGGGCAGTCTCGACAGACTTACCGAATTGTGATCCTGTTGCCAAACAGTTATTGATATCCAATCTTAACTTGGTATGTTCAATTTCGATTAGCGTGGTCCTGATGTTTGTACTGGCCAAAGTTGGTCCATTATCGGATTCATACGGTAGAACTCCGTTCTTTTTCTACTACATTCTCGTCAATGTAACCGCTCTGATGTTGACTTTATGGATATACCTGACTTATCCGATTCTCAAGTTTTGGCTCACGGTTCTGACCGGTTTGATTTCAAGCTTTAGTGGTGGGAATTACTCACTCATTTCTTTATCGAATGCCTATACTTCGGATATCGTAAGGCCAGACCAGCGGATGTATTTCTTGGGATTCGTTTCTGCCGTTATCTTTGCTGGTAGCACACTAGGTCCGATATTGAGTACCTATGTGATCACCCATTCCACAGATATTTCACCAATTCTAACTGAATCAGACATACTCACCAAAGAACTCGTACCCATCAAAGTAGAGATCTCCATTCAACTTTTGATCATGATCTTTACGTATATCTTTTTGCGAGAATCAAGATCGCCTGGAGCCATTAGTCGTTCCAAAGCACTAAAAGCATCTACAAGACCAGAACGTACTGGCAACATTCACCAGTTTTTTGAATTCTTAAAGTTTTTGACTCCCTTAAAATTACTAGCATTGCCAAACTCGGTCGTTAAACCAATTGATCGTTCAAGAATATCTAGGGTAAGGCCAATCGTGATTTTGTTGGTAATTGTCGAAATACTAATGGCCTTAGTCGATGACATTGTCAGAACAATAATCAATCAGTACGGAATATACAAATTTAATTGGGGTGCAGCTGAGTTGGGATTTTTTCTGTCGATTAACTCGTTTGCAAGTGCAATTGTATTGATGCTATTGTCACCAATCTTGAACAAATTGGTATTAATAGGTCTATTTAAATTCACTCCACTCGAATCTCAATTTGATATGATTGATTTCAGTATGTTACTGGTGGCATTAATCAATGAAGCATCAAATCTCTTGATGTTATACTTTAGTAAGACGTCAAGTTCATTCATTATTTTGGGCAATTTGTTGACCATTAGCTTGCTTGGTGGCCCAACATTAACTTCATCAATGCTCAAGTTTTATCCTGAATCCAAAGTTGGGGAATTCTTTGGAGCACAGTCCATTTTGAAAAATGCATTAGGTTTAATTTCACCTCTCATATTTCAATCTTTTTACAAGTTCACTTTGCAGCACGACAAACCGAATCTTTCATTCGTGATGTATGCTGCTATTATTTTCGTCTGTGCGATCTTCGTAGTTGTGGTTAAGAAGTTGATTCAGCTCGATAGAAACTCGGTGGAGTATCGTCACCTCGAACCACGAGCAATTCCATGATTGTAGAGAAAACTAATCTGGTATTAGATATGATCCCCACACGTTTGTATAGAAATAATAGATATAAATATATGTATATTGTAAACACTACATTTAAAACAAGCAGTTCGTTATAGTTTATTTCATAAATGCTAGTTATAAGAATTTGAGTTACAAGTATTTGTTAGAGCCATATGAATTCAATAATCCTTAAGCCCAACTGGGTTTAACAGATAGTTCTGTCTTTGGTCAGCGAACGTCAAATATTGATCTTCTCAAGTTTAGGTATTTCAGACATAGTCTACTAGTAGTGACATCAATGCATCCCTTCCCAAATTTCTATAGTCTTTTCGTAGTTTTCAGGTAACATCAAATAATTGAATTTTAAATTATGATTATGTTTTGTTGACAATAATTCACCACCGATAAGCGTTTGAAGCAATTTTGACCTGAAATTTTTAGCTGCAGTGAACAACTTGATAAAATTCGTGAATATCTCAGCGTAAGTCAACGATTTGTTTGATAATTTAAGATAATTTATGCCATGATGACTTGAGAGATATTGAAATCTGATACCTCCCTGAAGTCTGTTTGAATTTTTGAATTTCAAAACCACTACGAATAGTGGAGTGAAAGTTACCAATATTTGGATATTTTCTAAGAAGTTTAGGGAGATTAAAATCAATAGCCTCAATAAAAAAAACATGAAATAGAACGCAAACACGGTTGGGATTAATAAAACCAAGACCATAAATAACAACGTTCCTAATAACAATTGATCAATCTCAAATGAGTTACTCGCACCAATGACATAATTATTGAGATTATCAATTCTATTCCTTAACACATTGTATTTTTTCCCTCTGAACAATTGGAATAATGATTTGATGGTAGAGATTTGTCTGTTGTAAATCTTAGTTGAAATGAAATAAAAGCAAGATATGTGGAGGGTAAACTTCTCCAATATATCAATTATGAATCCCAAAAGGAATGATAAGCCTCCGAAGTAGCAAAGAAGCATGAGAAAAAAATTGAATTGACTCAATAAACGAAGTCTGAGATCATACGAAATTTTGGTTTCTATGACATCATTGACTATGAATTTCCAACAATCCAATGACCACATATACAAGTCACCCATGAAATGCCCTAATTCATTGTTCAATTTGAACCCAGCAGGATGATTGGTTGCAACCCAATGAATCAATCTGAAAAGATTTTGATAAAGAATTTTTTGAATGAAGACCTTGTGTAAGAAGTTGGTGAGCAGATTGAAGTTTTGCAAAAATAAGTCATATGCAATAACCCCCAATAAGATATCATTGAAAATCAACCATGCAGAATTATGAAGATTTATGTAGTTGGAATTATTGATGTTTAAGTTCGAATTGAAAATTGGGAGTTTCAATTTCTTGAGTAAGAGACTTTCCTCATTGTAAAGAATTGATTTATCGTAATAGCATAAGAATTGAACTGGAAAATAGTTGAATTGCTTGAGTCTTAAATCAAGCTGACGAATGACATTTGAAGTTCTGATTAAATTGACTCCGTTTATTTTGTAGTTGAGTATCCAGATCAATCCAATAACGATAGATTGAGCAATTTTGACGATCGCTATCAACACACGGAGAGGTGCAGACATTGGTTTTAGCTTAGTAGACACCTGAATCGAGCTTGACGAAGAAACGATAGATTTCCCTGCTTTGAAATTTTGAGAAGTCCGCTTTTTAAGTTTTTGATTCTGTGATTTTTTATTTGATGCTTGCCACGCATTGAAGTTGATTCTTACCTTTAAAACTTGATTGATGCAATCTATAATTTCTTCATTCGCTATTGATAGTTGAGATGACTTATCAGTTAATGGTTCAAACACACTAACTTGTTCGATCAATTTGTCCTTTGGCCCTCCATCTTGTTCATTGCCCATTGATTGCAACAAAATCGGCTTAACCGAGAAGTATTCCAAATTCGTAAAGTTGGGAGGATCAAAAATAATTATTGAGTAGGAGTTTGTTTTTGAATTGGTGATAAAGGGGAGTTTGAGCAGGCGATCATATTGAAAGAAAAGATCGATGCCATTTTTATTCAATTTCGTTGTCGGATCATGTAAACCAACTAATTTCAAGCCCTTTAAAGAAACTGGTAACGATTTGATTTTGATATCGTCATCGATGATAAAAACTATAACGTAGACATTTTCAATCTTGTATCCAAAGATGTATAGTGGATTGGAGCTGGCTTTGGACAAGGTACGTACCAAATCAGTGGGAAAATAGACCTGGTAGTTCATGTTGAGAAACTGTCTCTTCGTAAGTACTGAGACGAGTTATTGATGTTTTGGTAGAACTTGGAAGGAGAGGAAGTATATGAAAAGGACAGGTCTTTTTCACTGGTGTCAGAATCAGAGTCGTCTATCCATTCAAACCTCGAGGTGGAAGACTGAGGGGAATGGTGATGGATCCTATCAGCTTCTTGTAGTTTCAAAGCAGCCTCTGATTCACGGGCAAGTTTGATTTGGTTTTCAATGGTGTAAACGTCGAGAAACACCACTTTACCAAGATAGATGATGATGATAAAAATGAGTGAGGTGATGAGGAGGATATGGATCGAACGGATAAGGCCTGATTCGGAGTAAAGGAATGATGTGGGTAGAGACATACGGTAGAGACCACGCTCAAGGTCTTTGGTCTTTGATGTATTGATGGAGGCTTGGTGGTGGTGGCTGATGTTAAACTAGTTGACCACGATGGTGATGAAGCTGGTCAATTGGTGAGTGAAACGGATACACCCGGGGATGAAGGAGGGATGTTCGTACAAAGAAAAGTGTGACTGGAATCTGGTGGTGATACTTCAGTCAAACTGTTAAAAGGGTTCAAAGAAAAAAGGCAATAAAGGTTCGCGACCGCAAAGCGTTTTTTTTGATTTGAAACGGGCGAGACAAAATGTTCCCCTTTGCGTCGAGTTCTATTGTTCAGAGGTATCAGGAATAAGCCGACTTGGGAAGGGCAATTTGTGCTAAAGGCGTTTTACAAATCGAACGATGGTTACAACGCCTCTTTCCAACAATCAGCGAATGATGTGATGAAAAGTATAGGCGATAGGAACATCATTAGATTTCAACAGTGACTACAAATCGTAAACGACAACTGGGGAAGGGTTGGCGATAAGGTGTACGAGCTCATGCAAATTTTGACAGCCACCAACGCCACAAAAACTTGACATACCAATGGGCCGAGAACTGAACAATAGAACTTGCGCTAGTGTAATTATTAAGAAGCGAGTTGGCTGAGATAAGAACGAGACCGATTTAGGATTGTGTTAGGTGAACAAGTTGGGTAAGGTCGAAGAGTAATACTGAAATTATCTGTAGTTATTCTTGACATGTAATTAAATCTTATGAGTCCATTGATCCTGTTAACTGACGTCTCTCAATCAAGTAATAAGAGCCAATTTATCGGAACCTATGAAACATAATTGACCAGAATTGATAAGAGTTCTGATTAATCACTGGTCTTCCGATACAGATTTTATAACTATTTTCACTTCTCTATAATGTTGCAAAAACTGAGGATCCATAGTCTTATCTACTTGACTATAGTAGATCCATAGCTATGGTTTGCGCAGATGAATTCAACTTAGTTACTATGAGAGTTGAGTGGTATTAAAGTACTAAATAAATAATCAAGAAGGGGATCAGGTCTACACTCCTTGATTATTTCGTTCTCTATTAATGAAACTATTCTTTCTGTGTAAGTCGGAATAGCTGGGAGGCACCTCCTCCTCCAACACTGATGAATCAAGCGAGGAATGAGAAGAATGTTGTGGACGAGAAACCGAAAAGGATGCGATCGAATTATTCCTGGTTAGAACTGGAAGAGTATTTGCATCCAATTCGAAAAGATTCTTGACCACCAAAATACCAATTGAATAAAGGCCAATAAGACAAGAAAATAAAACGAACATCAATTCGGGTTTCTTCCACTTCGAAATGAAAAACTTGTAGGTAGTAAGAAAAAGAACAGGCGCAACCAAGCCGACCAAATTCTTCAATAACGCCATTGCACCATACACTTCCCCAATCCTGGATTCTGGATAGAATTTAGTTATTGATGAGGTCAAGGTGGGTGATGCAATGGGTTCCAAACTGGCAAGGGACAACAATAATAGAAAAACACGGGTACTGGGCGCAAAATAAACACATGCCAATACCACTGAACAGGTGGAGAGAGCAATAAAAGTCATGGAAAAATCAATCATATCAAATTGTTTCTTCAATACTCTAAACTTGAGTCTCTTTTGAAGAATAACATGATTGATTAGTGGGGATAACACAATTAAAGAAAATGCCTTTGAGGAACAAGCGACAGCGATCATTCCTCCTAAATCCTGTTGTGTCCAATGGAACTGATAAATTCCGTACAAGAAGCAGATCTCTCCAAAGATAGCCCCAAAGGAAGAAACCAAACAATCCAAAATGATCATGAGAAGAACAGCAAGCTTGACCTTGGGGCGTTTGCTGTGTGAGAATTGAGGAATATACTCATCAGGAACAATTAATAATTTCAAAGGTTCCAAGAAATTGATTGCCTTTAAGAATTTTTTAGTGGAAGATTCGGGGGCTTCAGAAAGGAAGGCTAATCTGGCCTCAGAAATGGAGGAACTTCTAGACTTTTTCCTGGCCATTTCAGATCTTGACTCTGGCAAGATGAAAACAGCGAATAACCAAACGATAAAGTAAATGGCAAGTTCGAATTTGAGGGGAAGGAATTCAGATTTCTTGATGGAGTTGGAGGTGTCAACTTGTGATTCGACTGAGCCAACTAAAAATTCTTTAACCAGGGACAAGAATGGACTTCCTATTGTATTAACCATGTTTATCTTCTCAGATAAGGCAATGATCAAGTTACCAACAATAGGGCCTATACTTAATCCAACCAATAGGGTAGAAACACTCATACCAAGATAATAAATTCTCTGATGGGGTTCAACCACATCGGAGACATAACAATTGGCCAAAGTGATCATACTGATAAGTCCACCTCCGAGATTGGTCAATATTTCCGTTCCAACCATCAAACCGAAGTGTAACGTATCCCATTCCATCATGATCCAAAGCTTGGTGAACTTTCCAAGCACGGCGGCGGTGAATAGTATTATGAGAAATATCTTACGTCCGTATTTGTCGGACAAAGGACCCACCTTACCGGAGGCAATTAACATGATCACTGCACCCACAATACTATAGAACATCAGTAAGTTGGAAATCAACACCTGAACTTGGGTGGGGTCACAGATGCCGTTTTTGGAGATGGAGCTCAAATAATTGCATGCCAATTTGATCTGGATCACCTGTCTGGTGGCTTCTCCAGATGCCGTTGCAAATGCAAACATAAATGACATGGAACCCACCATCAAGACGGAAGGACGTCTGGACCAATGGATATCTTTGTTCTTGAAGCGTTGCTCTCTCAACCACACCACATCTTCATCGTGGTCCTCATTCTCGTAGTCCTCGTCGTTTTCAATGACCGCTTCGTAGGCATTGTTGACTGCCGTTTCTAGGGTTGTTTCATAGTCAGTGTTGGTCAAGAGTGGAGTCGAGGGACCCATAATGGGATATAGATAACGGAAGTGTGGACGAAAAGGGTATCAGTGGGTACTATGGAGTCTGTTTGTTAAGTGGCCAGCACTATCACGACTTTCTATGGTGACTTTGGATCAAGTTCCAGAGGGGCAATCGAGTGTCATTTTATGGGATGAGAACCAAATCCGCACCCTAATGTCTTTTGTTCCCAAACAGGGAATCATTACACGGCACCAACAGAAAATGTGAGACTTTAGCGGTAAAGTTTTGGCTGGTGCGGCCCATAGAAAAATTGAAAATTGCAATTCCATGATTGCTGCACTTTGATAGATCCTGATTTACTGATAAACAAAGGTAGTCAATTAGGCTGTGGCTACGTGATAGGGTAGATGAGTTGCCAATTCGTATGATAAAGACATCAAATGGGGCCAAACTTGACAACCTTTTGCACCTAACTAGTCGTTTTTAGCTGGGCTTTTTGCATCTTCATCACACCAAACGGCCACACTGTGGAGTAATGGAGTCCATTCCATACGAACCCCGTTTGCGAACATTTTCGGTAGCTTATCTCTACAATACACAGCTCTACAATACACAGCCTGAGTCTGGCTTCAGGGGGCTTAGGCCAGGTACTTGTTTGCCAGAGTCAATGGAGTCTTGAGACACTACCTGATCTTCTATTACTAATACCTAGACTGTTGAACAAGCGAACACAGCAATATAGTGAATCACCCAAAGCAAATACGGTGGGGGTTCGCAATTGATCCTTAGGGAACCCAATGGCAAATCTTATCTGCTCGTTACGGCTCACCAGTAGTGCGAACTACTGATCTTGTATGATCTGGTGGAGACTTACGCTGATAAAGTAACTACGTTCCGTAAACAGAAGGTATGCACTTTTCTGTACTCTTCGTATCTCAAGCTTACTGTAAACATCTCTGATTTCCATGTTACATTAGGACTCCCTCCCTAAATATCTAAATCATAGGTGCGAATTCTTATCTTTTGTGTACTAACAATAAGCCACATACTTGAGAGCTTGTGATCAATGTTATCGGAATGAGTACCAATCCTTACCATGTTACCTTTTCCATCTCCCTTACTTCATTCTTATCCTGACTATTGACATCCAAAGGACCAGTTGCCTATTTGAGATTCCGCTTCATAACCTGTCAATATCCCAATTTGCCTGCCTCCAATTGTTATCTGTTACCTGCAGGTAACTTCACTCCGATTACTTTATTCCTGCACCCCCGGAATTTTGCAAAGTGTGTTATGAGATTACGTAACATCTCGACTGTCTCAAAATTTTGCACGTGATAGGATTACATAACAGCCAATCCCTGATTTAACAAAATCATCACATCTCGAAACACCAAAGTACACCAACTCCTGACATCGAAACATGTCGTCGCGATCAATATCGAGGTCGGCGCCAGTCACATTCAAAAGACTCATTTCTTACAAGCCCCATCCCGAAAACGTGATCCTTGCTGATGCCCTCAATCTATTATCACCATCTGAAGTAGCTCCCAAGCAACCAAGTACATTCAAACCATCCTTGTTAAGTACCTTTGCCAATGGTTCTGCGAGTGAACAGTACAGGCTAGATGACATAATGAAAGTCAAGCTCCCCACGAACGGATCCCACGACAGTACTGCGGAAACGTACGTGAATAACTTGCTTTTAGGACTTCAATCGTCTAATATTATACATTCAACATCTAATTTCCAGATTTTGGAAATGTCACCAAAGGAACTATCCGCGCATATCAAGACCATCAGCAGTGAGAAGCGATTACTCGAATTGATCGAAATACTCTATTATCAAAACAAACTTACACCAAGAGCATTGACGGATATCGTGTTGAACAAGCATCTCAAGAACTTGAGCTCAAGCGCCACTTCCAGTATAGACATCGACTTAATGAATCTCAAAGCATCAAAACTTAATTGGAAACCCATCAACTTCATCCAGTTTGACATCATATTACTCAAGAAATTTCATGACCTCAAAAAACCTTTGAAGATTATCAAGAACTTAAAACAAAACTTTCTTTCCAAGTATTACCCCTTAGTTGAAACTCATCAACTTTCGCCGTTCTATGAACGAATTGTCTGGAAATTTAACTTCGAATATATCAGAAATTTTGATGAACTCTACTATATCAAGAAGTTGAACTTTTTGAAATCAAGTTTTTTGATATGGGAGGCTTCTCTTCAAAATAACTACAAGGTCAGCAAGTTCATTCTCGAAAACAACTCACAAATCAACAAGATTCAGAAGATCTTCTTTTCTATTTGTTCCAACGACTTGATACAGAAACTGATTAACGAAGAATTACAATTACAAGAACATCATAACTCCAAACTTTTATCTAACTTGAAAAAAATATCCATAAAATATAAGTTATACGAGTTGGTTGAAGAACCAAACTCTGAAACCCGCATGGCCTACTACTCATTGATAGGCTCACTCGAAGAGGTCATTAGAGACTTACCTGCTACTCCAGAAGTAACTGAGATTCGCAATGACTTGAAGTCATACAGAGAGGATGTGTTAATGAAATTAAACGTGGACCTGAATGAGGAGTTCAAGTGGTTGAATGAACAATACGTCGCTTTAACAAAAGGATAGCCAGGTACTACCAATTCAACAATTTGCAGAAGCACGCGCTGCAAGTTATACTATACTAAGTAATGATAAATGAATAAACGTAATCACACTTTTAGTCTATGTTTATACTGGCTTTAATTTTTTCATACTAGAGCCATTAAACGTACAGCTACCACACTGCAAAAAACGATAGTTATTGATTGTCAATGGTATCTTTTATCCCAAATTGATTCGGAATCATTCTAATTCATTTGACGTTTGATATTGATTTGTATCATTTCTGCTCAAGACAATAAAACGTCAACATAAAGAATAAATAAATTAAGATTTTTATTACCCCTGATATGACTACTTACAGATTTTCCTAGCCGAATATACACTATCTATAAATCCAACGTAAAGTTGGCATATATCAACGAGTGATGTATTAGTATCATATTCCAGTTTGCATTCACCAATTGTTGTTTAGATTCTTTTCTTTGTCCACACGAAACAACTTTTCAAGATTAGATGAATAGGAGGAGTACCCAAATGGGTGAAGTCATAAGTATCCTTTTCTTCCATTGCGTGTAAAGAATCTCTGGCTATAAGTAATCCCCTCAACAACACAAGAGATAACCCACTGCAAACAAAGGATACACCTGCAAAAACGGCACTATATTTGTACTGTGTAGGGTCGATTGTACCAGCACCTCCTGTAGTCAATTTAACACCAATAACGGGGGAGAAAATACCAGAAACTCCCATAAGAACCCACAACATCGAGAATGACACATTCATTTTCGAGATCCCGAAGGTTTTGGCAAGAATTGGAGAAAACAGCGGATAAACAGTACCCATAATTGCACCCGAAACCAAAGCAAAGATAAGGGTTGTGGCAAAGTTTCTGGCAGGAATCCACATAGCAAGGGCAAATATTCCAGCTATCAAGTAAGCTGAAGCAGCAATGGTAACAGCACCGAGTTTATCAGCAAGAAGGCCCACTAATGGTCTTCCGCAACAACTTCCGACTTGGAGCACGGCTGAAGTTATGGACCCCTGGTACTCGGTATAACCCAAAGAAACTGTAAAAGAGGCCAATGTATACAATACCACAACATATCCGAACATACAAGTGATGACATAGAAGCACATAATCCAGAATGCCGGAGTTTTGAAAACAGGTAAATCAAAAGCTGTAAACTTGACGATTTTTCTATTGGAAGAGGTCTTGGTCAAGACGATAGCGAGCCATGCGAGGATAAACCCAATGATACTCTGAACTCGAAGGGCCCAAAACACTGATTTTGACTCGACCACTCTTTGCATTCCTAAATTAAACACAATCCCTCCTACCCCGGACCCTGCAGCTGCAATACCACCTGCAAAAACTCTATACTTTTTGAAATAAAGGGGAATCATCGTCAAACTAGGAATGGTGATGAAAGCCAACCCAAAACTTTGAATAAGACCCTGGGTTAAGTATAACTGCCACAATTTGGTGGTGAACAGCGCCAACATAAGTCCAAGGAATTGAAGACAGTTTCCAAGAAGAAGAGTGGGCCTTGTTCCTATGTACCCGTAGATGAAATTGATGGCAGGACTGAAAGCAAGACCCACACCAAAAGCAATTCCTCCGATGTAACTGTAGTCCATCTTGGTGGCTCCAGCAAAGGTATCATGTCTCATGTAGTATGAAAAGTATATGGCAAACCCTGAGTTCATTCCCCAAGTACAGAAGTTGAGGAGAAAGCACGCGAAGCAGATCACCCAGGCGTAGCCCCCATCGATATTGGGATCATTCACTTCGATGTCGTTGTGCTCTTCGGTATCCAACTTTTCATTGTCCTGAACTTGATCGTTCTTGTCTTCACTCACACGATTTGTTGGGCTAACTTCACTCGTTTGCGACTTCTGTATGGCAATGGTCGAGCTCTGCGACAGCGTGTCTACAGAGGGAATCTGGATGCTCTCACTGTTAGGTGCTGGCATTTTGGAGTGTCTTCGTCCAATCAATAGTATGAGAAAAACCTGCTTTGATTTCCTTTATATACTTTACAAATCCTAGATGGCACATACTCGATCCGGTATTTCGACAGTGCGGTCCGAGCTGTTGTCACAATATTTGCTTACCACCAGCCGTGTATGCAGTCCGCGCGGAGTATCAAGACCAGTCTGAGACGACTCATAATTTTTGCTATAGTTAATCCTGGGGAAAACGAAATATAGTAACAGATTAGTCATGGCGCTTACAAAGAATACACGGTGGGGAACACACAAACACACAGATTTTGCACCCCGGTCGAGCGGTTCCACGTACTTGTCCAATATTGCCAGCCCGGTGTGAGTCTAGATTCGAGGGCTCATTTCGCCTTATTGATTCAAAGCAGAGTTTCCGTGGATAGTAGATTAGTAAGAGTCAGCCGCCCCTCCTCGTATATTTGACTTTACCCCAGGTACATGATGACTCACTTGGGTGGAATAGAAATCAGATTTCAGTCCGAAATCGACCTGTTTGACGTGTTTCAGCTAGAGGTTGACGTTTGATAAGACCCTTAATTTCAAGTATTGCAGTATTGTAAGTTTCTTCAGGTTGCGAATCAGATATGGACAAAAGGAATTGTGGTGTATCCATGGAATGACTCAAGAATTGAATATCGCGGTTCCTCACGTCCGTGAACTTGATAGACATATGAAATTTCGGGGTTTAGTTTCCCCTTACCTCTTTCCTCTTTCCTCTTCTACCTTCATTCTACGATGTTCTCTTCTTAGAAACAGCCTCCGTATCATTGTTGCATAATTGTGTCCTAGTCTTGTTGGAAAATGTCACTAAAAGGTGTCCACTATTTTGCAAGTAGTGTATTGGGGTCGAAGCAATAACATTCTTAGTAATCGTTTCATTCTCTAGACTTTCCTCATAGAAACATATATTCTACTGTATTTGGAAGAATCCGAAAAGGGTTGCAAGCGTAAAATGTTATCATAAGGAAACACGACCTCCAGAAAAGCAAATGACCTCTTTCACAGTTAATGATAGACTGTGGAAGTAATTAGGCCAATTCTACCCGATGTGTACCTTTATCTGCTTAAAGTGTACTATATGTTCCTCAAACAGAAATAAGTGTAACATTTTTTGCACCCATTGAAGTGCGATTTGGGTATAAGTCTAGCTGCAAATCTAAGATCTTTAGGAATTTTCTTTTAGATATCAATACTTATAATGACTAGAGCTACTAACATCTATCAAAACACCAAATCTAAGAAGGGTGCTAACAAGCAAAGAAGAAAAGCTAAGGCACGAGTAGAGAGGGAGTCTCGACAAAGATCCGCTTCAGCTTTCAATGACATTTCGCAAGATGTTTGTAATTACAGTGATAGCTGTCCTGAGAATAATGCACCTGTAATTTCCACAATTAAAAACGATGCTTTTCCACTTGGCAATGAGGGTACCTATACCGATCTTTCATCTAAGCAACCACACCTTGAAGGTATTGCAGTCCGGTCGCTCTTCGCACCTACACATATCGTTGTAGAGCATATCGCTCCAACATCGGGATTATACCAAGAGATTCATAGTTCCGATAGTCTATATAGCCTTGAAGATGATTGGCTTACCACAGAGTATGAAGACTCCGAGAACGCAATGACCAGCTCTCCATCAGTTCAAGTCGAGCCTACAACTTTGTATGATGATAACATCGAGAATAAGACTACTGAGTGTCTAGAACAAGCCAACTACCAAAGGCTAAGACGATTACCAGATACAACAGCCAAATCGCCTCAGAGACAGTTACCAAGTACGTCAGCTAAACTACTCCAAAAACAACGATATCTTGCAGCAGTAGAGCACAATAAAATTAACCAACACAGGCAATTACCACCAACACAAAAAACGCTGGTGTCTGAGGCAAATAATTACCATACCAGTAACATTACTAAGGTCATCAACTATGATTATAGACTAGTTGTGAGCTATAAGAGCCTAAGCGAAGCTAGCAGTGATGATGACTCAATCTGTCAGAGCAGTTCTTTTCCACAAGACTGGGAGTACAATAACATGTATGATGACAAGTCTCCTCAGTTTCATTATCAATATCTCCCATATGTGAACCATGACTTTTTCGGCAACAAAGTTATCGAGGGGTTTATTGTAAAAGAAGAACAATTGAATTTCGATATGGGCATGTTTCCTTCTAAGCGGGCGAGCGTTTCGACCCTTTCTACCCTTTTTAAGCAAGAAAGGGAAACAGCCGCTCAAACTGTCAGCGAATCCTTAAAAAACATTATCAATATTGATTCTCCAAATACTCAGGTAGTCAAGGCCCAGATCAATGAACATCCAGAGTTCTTTGTCAATCAAGGTGGAAGCTCTTCTACTGGTGTAAAATGGAGATTCAGTTACCAGAAGGTAACGAGCGTCGTAGGCTCTCTAACAAGCAAGTTAGCTCAAAATTTCCACAGGAAGGAACATGCTCCGGTGTCAAATCAAGACCTTAACTTCGACAATTCATCCCTTCTAGTAGAGATTGACGTTGGGCCTATTGAAATTCTTGCAGTATAGATTCTCTTATGTACATAGTCAATAAATATAATAAATAAAAAACGCAATTACTTTTATAAAAACCCAAACTCTTCTTGAGAATGGTGAGCCCAACTTGTATGCCACTACCTTGATATATAGAAGTCTTATTGCCTGTAGATTGTATCTAATGGACCCTTGAATCAGGATTCAAGATTTTCACGTGATCGATTTTTGATATATATCTGAAGAGCCAGGCCATTTTATTAACATTCTCTTTCTTCATCGTACACCGTTTCAGTATGAAAGTTCTTAGAGACAAAGATGTGGCTGACTACTTGAACACAAATTTATCAAGGAAATCCATTCTTGAGCAATTCCAGCCTGCATTGCTCAATGGTTTGAAAAGTGTGTTAAGAGATTCTGAAAAGATCATACCCCCCAGAATTGGACAGGCTTCCAACAACGAAGAGGTGGATCTTGCGCATATCTTCATGCCCTGCATCTCACCTACGGAGGTGGGACTCAAGGTAATCACTGGAGGCCCCTCTAATAACGAAAAAGGGTTGGGTTTTGTTGGAACCGTGCTAATACTAGATGAGAAAACAGGGGCCACCAAGGCTCTCATCAATGCTGCTACCTTAACTGCATTCAGAACGGCATTAGCGAGCACTTTAGGTCTAACCAAGACCATTAGTGTTGATTCTGAAATTCTTCCTGAAGTTACCGTGTTTGGGGTTGGTGCTCAGGCCTATTGGCATGTCAAGTTGACGTTGATCTTGTATGGATCTAAAATCACCACGGTGAACATTATCAATAGAACATTGACCAATGCTCATACATTCGTGGACAGACTTTCTGAAGAGTATCCAAACACCAAATTCAATGCTTTTCTGTACCAGAATGAGACCCCTGAGATGATATCCCATGTTCAGAATAGTTCTATTATATTTGGATGTCTTCCCTCAACCGAAACCACGATAAAGCAGACGTACATTAATATGGATGCAAAATCTCCGACGTTCATTTCGCTAATTGGCTCTTATAAGCCACATATGAATGAGTTGGACTTGGACTATATCAAAAGTGAAGTCAAGAACAAGGTCAAAATTTTGGTTGATTCAAAGGAACATACTCTACATGAAGCAGGTGAATTAATACAAACAGGTATAACCGGAGAGGGTCTTATTGTAATTGCAGAATTGTACACTACAGATATTCCTCCAAGCGTCTTCACGACAGAGTCGAATGTGATTGTACAAAAGATTGTGGGATTGGCAATAATGGATTTATCAGTGGGCAAGTACATATCAGAGAATATCAGTGGTACAATCAATATTGCAGACTTTTAGAAAAAAAAGAGTAAAAAACAATCGATATTATCTTCTGGTTCAATTAAATTACTAGATCTTATAGCTCGAATAAAAGTGCATACAATTTTGTCACAAACCACCATTTATTCAGAATTACAAGTTTTCCCTTGTTTCACCTTCCCCTCCTTTGTGGTCCCATTCCTTTTCCTTCCTTTTCGACCCTGTATGTTGTACCCTGAGACTATTCATCATCGGCCTATCAAGTCGCATTTTTTAGCCATTACCACTGATAAGTGAGTGACTCCGAACCAACACGTCTGAGTCACTTTTTTCTTCCCCAGCCACCATCCAGGGAACCCAATCAAACATGGCATCAGAAAACCAAGCACTTTTGGGAGGCGAAACTCCCACCGCTTTCAATACCAAAAAAACTTCTCCTACCCGTTACATCTCACGTGTATTGAACGTTGTGTTGGCCATCGTTTTAGCCTACTTACTCTTCTCGTCCAAGTCCAGTCCAGTTCCAGAAATCGATGTCAACAAGAAGAAGAACGTGATCTTCATGGTCACCGATGGAATGGGACCAGCGTCATTGTCACTTGCTCGTTCTTTCAGACAATTCAGAGACAAGTTGCCTCGTGATGATGTGTTGGTGTTGGACCAATACTTGGTGGGTTCCTCTAGAACTAGGTCTAGTAACTCGTTGGTCACCGACTCTGCTGCTGGTGCCACTGCATTCTCTTGTGCTTTGAAATCTTACAACGGTGCTATTGGTGTGGATCCTCACAAGCAACCATGTGGTACCATCTTGGAAGCCTTGAAGTTGCAAGGCTACTTGACTGGATTGGTAGTTACCACCAGAATCACCGATGCCACCCCTGCTGCATTTAGTTCACACGTGGACTACCGTACTCAAGAAGATATGATTGCCCAGCAACAATTGGGAGAATATCCTTTAGGCAGAACTGTCGACTTGATCATTGGAGGTGGTAGATGCCACTTTTACCCCACCACTGCTACGTCTTATGGCCAAGGATGCCGTGCTGACTCCAGAAACTTGATAGAAGAAGCAGAAGAAAACGGATGGCAATACGCTGGTGACAGACAGCTGTTCGACCAATTGGAAGAGGGAAAGAACGTCTCATTACCCTTATTAGCATTATTAGCAGATGGAGATATTCCCTACGATATTGACCGTAACTCCACTGTCCATCCAAGTTTGGCCGAACAAGTCAAGGTTGCTTTGACTGCCTTGACTGAAGCCACCAAAGATTCAGACAAGGGATTCTTTTTGTTGATTGAAGGTTCCAGAATTGATCATGCCGGTCATCACAATGATCCTGCTGCCCAAGTTAGAGAAGTATTGGCTTACGACAAGGCATTCAAAGAGGTTATTGATTTCATTGATTCCACTGACGTTGAAACCGTTGCAATCTCTACCTCCGACCACGAAACTGGTGGCTTGGTTACTGCCAGACAGGTTGCTCTGGAATATCCTGAATACTTGTGGTACCCAGAGGTGTTGTTGAACAGTACCCATTCTGGAGAATTTTTGGCCAGAAAGATTTTCAACTACAAGAATAAGGATGAGGATAAAAAATTCAAAAAATTCATTGCTGAAATTATCGAGAAGGATATGGGTATAACTTCCTATACAGAAGAGGAAGTCGAATCTATTGTCCAATTCTCATCCAACAGAGATAGCATTTTGTATATCTTGAACAATATTGTCTCATTCAGATCTCAGACTGGTTGGACCACTCACGGTCATTCTGCGGTCGATGTCAACATTTATGCTCACACCAATTCCGAAGCTATCAAGGCCAAGTTGTTATCACACAAGCCTTACCATGGTTTATTAGGAAATCATGAGAACATCGAAATCGGAGCATTCATGGAGTCCGTTACTGGGGTCAGCTTGGAAGAAGTTACCAACTTGGTTAAAAAAGCTAAACATTCTCCAAAGTCAAAGGCCAATTCAGCGGTCGACTCTCTTCACATTAATGCCATTCATGAAGTATAACATTCACTTTCCAGAATTAATGACATGAATCAAAATTATATAAACTTCGATTAATGAAAGTTTACAAAATATTATAGATAATATATACGCGCGAATATAGCCGGGTTCTTATCGAAATGAAATGATTATATTAATTATGGTGTTAGCCGCACCTGGGCTATATCTATTTATAAATAATTTGCAACTGTATAATCGTGTTTGCAAAGTTTTGCTCTCAAGCTTTTACCGTAAATGTAGAAACTGAAAGGGATAGCTATCATGGCCAAAGAAATGAATGCCAATAACCAACTGGCCCATTGGAAACCTAATTTGTGGTACATTTGAGTGATGAACAAGGGAAAGGCAGCCCCTCCAGAACTTCTCAAGAAGACCTTCGTGGATAAAGCAGAGGCAGCATATTTAGCGTATGTGTCAATGATGTAATTGTTTAACGAGTAGTAAATAAGAATCATACCATATCCAAACGCAATTCCACTCGAGGCAGGACCGACCCAAATAATGTGCTTGTAAGAGGTGGCACCCAAGATAAACAATGCAATACATGGGAATGGACTACCAATCATCGCACCAACCAATCTATCTTCAGGCACAGGGGTTCTTCTCTTGCACATCTCAGCGTATTTCTTCTCAAGGATTGGAGTGGTTGCAACACCTAAGGAAGCCCCAATCAAGATGGGAATGAACATGAGACCAATTTTGTTATCTTTGAATCCATACAATTCTCCAAAGATAACAGGGTAAGCAAAAAAGAAGGCATAAAGCATGGAATAGATCAAGGCAACGAATACACATATCAAGTCCAATACTGGCTCTTCAATTATGAATCTCATGGGTCTAATAAGACTGTCATTGACAACTTCTCCAAAAGTCATAGGAGTTGCTTCTTGTTCAGTCATTATTTTATCATTTCCTGTTTCCTTTCTCAATTTTCGGGCTCTTTTCTTAAGGATCACTGGAGCGTAAGTTTCTGGAAGAATCGAGATGATTATCCACATAACACCAGCGAAAGCCATATTGACCCATACCATATCTTGGTATTTACCGGTCCCAACACTAATGAAACCATTGACAACACCCCCAAGGACCGGTCCTGAGTATGGAGCAAATGAGAAGAATGCTATGGCCAAGGATCTTGATTCCCTGTGAATATCAACAAGACTTCCACCGATGTTGGATAATGCACTGGATGAAAAAACCCCACATAAAAACCGACAAACTAAAAGAGTCCCGATATTTGGGGCCACGGCACATGGAACGTTGAAAATTACGTAGAGACCAAAGGAAATGCAATAGACAGGCCTTCTTCCTATAATTTCGGATAATGGTCCCCAAAGTAAGGGACCAACGCAGAATCCAAGCACCATCAACGAAACGGTAAGCGTTGATACTTCGGTAGAAACCCCAAAATGATCATTGATGGTTCCCAAGCCTCCTGAAAGACACGAAGAACCATATGCGGCACTTATGACAAATATGGCATAAACAATGGTTAATGACCATCGATATAAAGGACTCCAGTTTTGGGGGTTTTCTGGATCATCAACCAAGAAAGTGACGAACTCGATATCTTCAGGAAGCAGGTGTATGCTTTCAGGCTTTTCTGAATAGACACTTTCACCATCATGCACACTACCCGAAACTTTGGACGTGATACTCCGGGTTCTTCCTAGGGATTGCAAAGTTTTCAAAGGAACCAATCCGGTTTCAGTTTCCAAGGTATATTCTTCTGGAAAGATAGGATTGGCATTTTTGGGACTGTTGATGTCTGCAATGGGAATGTCCCTCGAAACACCCAAGTCATAAAGCGACTTGGCTGTCTCTGTTCTCGTCAATGATAAACTATTTCTGTGTCCTCCAAACTCATCGCTACTACGAGGTTGGTGACCGTTGGTTGACTGTATCCTAAGATACTCTTCCTGGTTGAAGGCTTGTGTATAATTATCTTCGGACTCCTTCGAGGCCAATGATGCTGAAGATGAGGCAATACTCATCGTGGCTGAAGCGTATGATGTTCGACTGGTGGTATTAAGAGTTGATTATTGGTAGCTCTAGCTTGATTGTTATTTATTATCGAATGTAGTGGAAAACTCCCTACTTATATAGTCAGATCATCTTATCCCTTGAATCGGCAACATGGATTTATATCGGCTTTTGGAACCTGTATTGCTTTACATCTCGTGTCTATTCCGAAGAGTAGCCGTTGCATTCTTTGCAGATCTTCCCTGCATTAGCCGCCTGTTGCAACCAAAATATTTCTTGTTCCGAGTTCCGGTCGGAAAAATCTTATGGCTGCACGTGAGGAGGGGATTGTCTATGTACCGTATATGACGGGCTCCCGCGATCCGGTTGTATTTAACTCGGGATTTGGTCGGCATTGCGCTTGCTCCGGATAACCTTACGGATACTCAGATTACCATAGCCGGGCGCGGATAATGCTAGCTATAATTATCATTTTGCAGCCATAATGCAATTCTGTGCACGTGCTAAGAGAAGTCTATGACAGTTTATTGATTTTAGACGATCAGATTGTCCCGCAGATACATGAATCAATTGGAGTCGACGCTTCCTCTGTTGCTTAATTGAACCTCTGTATCCATTTGCAAGGTCTATCGGAAAATGGCACCCCAAAACCGAGACATTCGAGCGCGCGCGTGATGGTTTGTCACGCGACTTGTGCGATTCCGGAAATGAACATTATTATTGATCTTAAAGATAAATCAGTATTGTAGTAATACAACTTGCTAAAGCTTTTTCACGCAATGAGCTTAAAAACTGGGTACGGGCCCTTAAACCTAGTGGCCTTCAATCTAGCAGGGTTTGCTTGTGTATCGATTGCAGTTTTTTTGGCATCCACCCAACCATTCTTCATCAATGAAGTCATAGGTATCAAACAGGATGAAAAGATAGGTGCCATCATCGGTACTTTGGGAGTAGTGGATGAGATTACTTCTATCGTGACTTCACCACTCTTGGGAGCTTTGGCAGACAAAATCAATGGTGTAAAGAGCATCCGGATCAGTGGTTCTAAAATCGTCCAGAGCACCAGTTTCCTTATACTTGGGCTAAGTTTGTTCGGGTATAGTCAATTAAGTGCCAACATTTTTCCTGATTTGATGATATTCAGAGGTCTTTTCGCCATCGGAATAACTGCTTGTATGAGCATGGTTACGGTGCTGTTGAATGAATTGACCAACTCGGATTTCCACTTTAAAAAGTTCTTATTCTGGCGTCCACGGACTATCCTCCAAGGAGAAGATGAATATAGAGCAGTGACTGAAAATGCGGTGCAGAAGAAAAACGGAAAGTATGCGGCACTTATTGGTATCTCCACTGGATTGGGGGCGATTTTTGCCGTGTCTTTCTTCCTAACTTTACCCCCTAAGCTTCTTCAACTGTATCCTAATTTAAATATCAAGCAGGGACTCAAGGTTTCATATTTGATAATCTCTATCTATGCCGTTGGTATATTTGCTCTCTTGTTCATATTCTTATACGACCACAAGAAGATAGAGAAACAAGTCTACGTGGCTGACCCTGAAAACTTTCAAACTGCTCCGCTTCTCACTGAAGAAGGTACGGAAATACAACTAACATCCCAGGCTAGCACCGAAATCACTTCCAGATCATATTTTTCATTAATTTATGATGCATTCCAACAATCGAAGGTAGACAAAGAGATCCAATTAGCATATGCTGGAGCCTTTGTTGCCAGGTCAACCACAGTCACTACGTCTGTTTTTATCCCACTCTTGGTCTATAACTATTACTATCATAGTGGAAAGTGTGGAAACGGAGGACAGGACCCCGAATACCCATCTAAAAACAGTTGTCAAGACGGATATATATTCTCAGCGATTCTTACAGGAGTGGCACAGACTGTGGCATTGGCATCCTCACCACTATGGGGGTGGCTCATTGACTTGGAAAGAGTTGGCAAGCGCAAAACCATTCTTATAGCTTCTCTTGTTGGATTAGCAGGTAATTATGGTATTTGTTTGCTCAGTAATAACTATTCTGAGGGAGTATATGATCCGCATACCGTGAGTGCGTTTGTTATGGTCAGTTTGATCGGGTTATCCCAGATCGGGGCCATCATCACCAGTATGAGTTTGCTTAGTGGGGTCAACCAGGGCAAACACATGGGTAGTTTGAGTGGATTGTATAGTTTAAGTGGAGGTTTGGGAATACTTATAATCACCAAGTTTGGAGGTGTTTGGAGTGACTCTTGGATTTTAGCACCATTTTTCCTCTTGGGAACATTCAATTTGATCTTGTTGGTAGTGAGCATCTCCAGCATTAAGGAAGAGCTTCGCTCACGTTTGCATTTTGATCATGATGCTTAGGTATATAGGATATAGGGTATTCAAAAAAATTGCACCCAAAAAGAGGTACATATTTTATGCAAAAATGATCCAACGTAAAGAGGGGAATTTGTTCCCAATCTTCAATTGAAACAAGCTGACGCAAAATCTCTAAGTATGAAGGGAATGCTAAATGTTTGGGAACATGTTTATCGGCTCATTAGTACCACGGCTAGGCATCACATGGTTCAATTAGCAGCCTCAAACTTAGACTTCGAAGAGAAGGGTGAATTAATAAGCCCCAAAATTGGACAATTAAGTGGAGAGTTCACACACCCAGAACTAGAGACAAATTCTGTTTCTCTATCATAACAAAAACAAGAAACAAACCTTGCTTCCGTTTATATCGAGAAACCTGGCTCTTCTCACCCTCTTCTTTACCTTTAAAAAGCTGTCAAAACCCTATATTTTCTCAGCTAATGAGACAGGGCGCGCGTATTGTTTTTCGCTGATATGCACATCACGTGCCTTCAGCTCCCATAGTGAGTAATCGTGCACGAGCCAAAGAAATGCTGTGAAATCGCAGAGAGAAGTTTTGTAGTGTGGTCTTAAGACTATAACCCTAGAACAAATACATAGCTATTAATCACGTCGTAGGTCAACGACCAAGCACAACCATCCGAATCGACCGCTGGATACCCTCAAATACCACCACCAGTCCAAAAATTACCGGAACTCGCACATAGGGTACTTCAGAGTTCTTCGAGTCATCTACAATGATCGAGACTCTACTAACATTGATACCTTCGGTATGTTGGATATTATACCGGTGCTTCACAATCCTCAAAACTCCCGTTAAGGAGTTGATCGAGGACTTGAACATCGAGATTCCACATCTGCCCAACATCTGCATAGATTCTATCACCAAAAATTCTGCCATCATCCATTGGGACATAGAGATCAAGGTAAATGAAAATCTCTACTACGTGCTCATGATCAACAACCAGGAGGTTGCCACCATCACGTCCAAGTCATGCAAGCTCAACAACCTCGATCCGGCGCAGCTCTACCAGATTCAGATCATTGCGGTCAATTCATTGACAAATTTCAGATCGCAGAGTATGCCCGTATTTATCGAGACCATTGAGAAAGAGGAAGGCGATAACGATGGCAATACCATCTGTGGCATTGAACTTAATGAAATAGGAGGTATTACCAGCATAAATGGCATGGAAAATGTCACTAAGAAAAATAATAGCATCACCAAACTGAAACTGAATCAGATTTCCGATATCACTAACGCATTGAATATTCCGACCAAATTCGAAATCGATTCCATAACCATAGAAGACGTGAAATTGACTACAAGTTCGGAACTCTTGAATGACTACCTAATAGCTTTTCAAAATGAAACGCTCAAATTAAACTTGGAGTACAAAAACTACCAAAATCATGTAAACGAAGAATCTTTGAGTTTGCAAGAACAGTACAAATTCTACAAACAAGAGTACGATGAAGAAACTGATAATAAACTTAAAAAGGACAATGATGTCAAATCATTGGAGAGAAATAAGGACAAACTAAATTATCAAAAGTTGAAGTTGACCAATCAACTAAATGCATTAAAGTCTGGAATAGGATTGTTCCAAGTGAAGCTCGAGGAGTTGACTCAAAAGGCCAATAAATTGAATGAAAGAAACGTCCTGCTATTGAACGGCGAACCAAACGAGAAACAAAAGATTTGGAATGAAATCAAGGATTTCGAAACTCTTAACATTTCTCTTAAAGGGGACAACGACAAGATCGAGGACTTTTTGAAACTGACCTTGGCTGAGAAAAAGGAGTTGACGACATTATTGAGCGAACTAAAGCCGTTGATTGATGAATTCAATGCTCCTGCTTCTACAGGTTCAGCTCTTGGATTTGGGGCTGCGAGTGGTGCTAATGCATCTACTAATAGTACTAATAATATGCATTCCGGTTCAACTGCTCAAGGGTCTGGAGTCGAAGCGTCTTCCGCCATTTTCACAAAAGATGGAAATATTAATCCAAGTATTTTTGACACATTGTATAAAATTTTTCAGCTTGTTCCTTCGTGGGAAAGCGAAATCATGGCTGAAATTAACAGTTATCAGGAAAGCGATATCCAATGGAAGGAGGTTTTCAGAACTGAAATTAAAAAATATGTCTCGATTCATCAATCGTTGGAAATTGCTAAACAAAACAAGGATAAATCGTATCAACCAATCAAATTGACCGAATACCAAGCCTCTATAGACTTTGGAGGATTTAGCAATGCTTTACCCAAGCCCAGGTATTCGAATTCCAAAGGCTACAATCGAAACTTTTCACCCAACCCGGACGAGAACCAAGCAGGAAGTGGCTACTTTAATCATTACACTCTGGTTTATTCAGCCGAGGGAGATGGGTTGAACGTCGATCAGATCAATACTCAGTCGATTGGGGTTGATGGGTTGGCTGTGGGTAATGGAACCGACAGCGAATTTGTTCCCAGCTCAACATCAGGTGTTCGAATCTTGAGTAATAATAGCTCAATGATGGGAACTGAAATGTCCGCAAATAATAGTTTATCTGTCAATAATGGATTAGGATACGACAATCCGAGCATCTTAGGACCTAATTCGGGATATTCTAACCAAAATGTTCTAGGCTATGATCCAAACCTAATCGGACCTAGTTCTGGATATGAAAATCAGCACATCAACTCGGGATATGATAATCAAAACTTGGTCGGCAGTAATTCAGGATACGAAAGTCAAAACGTTTTGGGAACTAATTTGGGATACGACAACCAAAATCAAAGAATTGGTGCAGTCAATACCAATGGATTGGTCGACAATGCCCAGTATTCTTCTCCATCAGGCGCACACCCTTTGCTCACCTCGAATGTTGAGATAAAGAATGATTTAATGATACCATTGGCCAATCCTACCCCGTTACAAGGTTTCCCATATGACGATAAGATTTACACCAGCAGTATCAGTTCGCCTGTACAGGAGACACCTACCCAGCAATTATATGGCCAGTACGACCTAAACTCTTTACTCCATACGTATTCCCCACGAATTGGCAATGCGACCCTTGCAGGGGCCACGGCACAAGTCGGAGCGGGACCTCGAGGTACAGGAGTATGGAATTCGTTGGGTAGAAATGATATATTTTCCAACAACGATAGCTTGACCAGTCTACATAATGATGGGGTATATGGGGTCAATGGGGTCGGTGGAGTCAGTAGTGTTAACAGTGTGAATGGAGTCAATAGTGGAAGTAATGGAGTCAACTCCGGAGTCAACCCCGGAGTCAGTAATGTTGGCATTGGCGGGGTTCAACAAACCAATGCACTTGACTCAGGGTTTTTAATGGCTCCTAAGCTCTGGATGGATGGCGGCGAAGTAGGGGCAGCTGGAACCGTTTTGCGGGAAGGCACTCCGACGTCGCACGTCAGAAACGTATCCAACAGCCAAATTTGGCGTGATAACCCCAGTACCCACAATTTCCACTTGGGAATGGCTGAATTCCAGCCATTTGGACTGAGTTTGAGTTTGAACGTGACAAATACGAATGGTCAAACTTCGGGTCTAATGTCAAATGGGGTAGGGTTGAGGTCCAGATCAAATACTAATCCAGGTAGTATCAATGGTATTAATGGACCAACTCATGTCAATAACCCTTCTCAAGTCAATAGCAACGGCAATTCCAATTCCAATGCCAATGCTAACCTGACCGCTAATAACAATAATGGCAATGGATTGGTCGATAATAGCTTATACAATAGCCACAACTTATTCAATAAGTCCTTTGATGGTAGTGAGTACTAGTCCTTCACCTAACTCCGAGGTTGGCTTTTTTGCAGTCGCAATAACTAAAAATAGGTGCAGGAAAACGTCTTTTTCGGGTATGGACGGGAGATCACGTGGCGTTGGATACGGTTGGTAGAAGCGAGCGGGATGACATTGCGCTTAGTACAGAGAGGAGAAGAGAGGGAGAGAAAGCAGTCATCAATGCCAATGTTTAGAACAGGAGGCAACGTCGGGGGCGGAAATATTCAAGATTAAAGGGGTTGTTATCAAGATAATGAATGGGGAGGCTTAAATCTTTCGGCCAATTTAGGCGCATTCGTAAGCCTTCACGCCTCAAAAGAATTATTGCGATAGTTAACCTCCACCCTTCCAGTCCAAACAACTAAACTAATTGCGATAGCAAGCCCCACTAGATAATAAATGTTTATCGACTATAACTTAGGTTAGTAGACATGTAAAGGTGAGGGGGTTCACTTTGATCCCGGTTGACTAAGCCAGTCCCGGAGTACGACAACCCTGAGGCATTCGCGGTCAAGATGAGCCAAATTTCTTTTTGCATACTCCAGGGCTGCTTAGGGCATCTGACGTCGAGGAATTATGAAGGGAACGAGAACTACCAAGAGTATTCCGCAAAGGGAATGTATATAAAGTCTGTGGAGTCTGTGGGAAATTTGTAGCGTAGTGTATACTTTCTCTTTTTGAACCTTGGGTTTATATTTCTGTTCTTTCCCATTTAAACAGAGTGAAAATCAACCAATCTTTTTCAGTTGAGGTCAAGAGTCAAGAGACTGCAATTCCAGAATTTGACCCCGTATAATTCAAACAACAAAATAAACCATTGATAAATAATCCGTCCAAATTTATGATGACTACCGACGAAGAAAGATTCCCTACTCAAAATGAGTTCCGCAGTGATACGTTTACCGTTCCTACCAAGTCTATGGTTGAAGCCAGTTTTTCAGCCACTTATGGAGATTCGGTTTACAAAGAGGATCTGACCACCTTGAGCTTGGAACAGAAGGTTTGTGACCTTTCTGGGAAGGAGGCCGCCTTGTTCTGTGTCAGCGGAACCATGTCCAACCAAGTTGGTTTAAGAGCCAATTTGTATCAACCGCCATACAGTATCTTGTGTGACCACAGAGCCCATGTCTTCTTGCACGAAGCCGGTGGTCTCGCCACTTTATCACAAGCCATGGTTCATCCTGTGATCCCTGACAACGGTAACTATCTTACATTCGACGATGTTATCAGCAACGTGACCGCAGACGACGGTGACATCCACGCTGCCCCCACCAAGATCATCTCATTGGAGAATACCTTACACGGTATAATCATGCCTATTGAGGAAATCCAGAAGATCTCTGAATTTGCCAGAGCCAACAACATCATAATGCACTTGGATGGTGCCAGATTATGGAATGCCCTGGCTGCAACCGGGATCTCCATAAAGGAATACTGTTCTCACTTTGATTCTGTTTCCTTGTGCCTCTCCAAGCTGTTGGGTGCTCCGATTGGGTCCGTATTGGTTGGACCACGCAAGTTCATTGAGAAAGCCAATCATTTCAAGAAACAAGCTGGTGGTGGGATCAGACAAGCAGGTATCATGACCGCCATGGCTATCCATGCCATTGAGAACAACTTCTCACGCTTGTCATATTCTCATGCTCTTGCTAAACAAGTCGGACAATTTTGCGACGACAACGGTATCAAATTAGAGAGTCCCGTTGATACCAACTTTGTTTTTATCGACCTCAAGGCTAACCACATGGATGACCTGAAATTGGTAGAACTCGCCCGTACCAAGTATAACATCAGACTTATGGGAGGAAGGCTCGCTTTCCATTTCCAACTTTCTCAAGAAAGTGTTGACAGGTTGAAAGAATGCATTTTGGAGTGCTACAAGTACAACCAGGAACATCCACATATCCCCAGTATCAAGAACAACAAGAAGATGTATAATTTTGATGCCATGACCAAAGCACTTTAATTTGGGCTAATAGGCTGCAAATGAAACACTTCTACGACCCCGGTTTAACCACCAACTTTCCGAGCATTTTCATCGAGAATTTTTTACGACCATGGAACCCGTGAGTTTGAGCATATACACCGGGTCCCATACAACAACTCACATTTACCAATCTTTATCTCTGCATTAATCTAATTGTATATTAAACCCTAATGAAGGACCATTAAGGGTGAGGACCTACTATACGCACGTGATACACCTAATAAAATTATTTACCAATATTTGTGATTTGTTCCGTAAATTACCTGTATACAGTAGGTGCAAATTTTCAACCAGTTGGATGTCGCGAAATGCAGGTTAACAAGCGCTCACGTGAAAACAGTCGTGACCATGAGGCTTTCGTAAGATTACACGTGGGAATTCGATAAGCGTGTTTTGATGGGAATCACTAGTCAGCCTCAAAACTAAGTCATCACGTCCCATTCCGTTCATAAGCAGCTTTTTGCCCTTTGAATTCGTTTCGAATCGTTTTCTATCCCACTTCAACATCAACTGCTTTCGACCAGTCAAACTAATACACTTCGTCGAAGCAAAATCGAACATCAGGCACACTAAAACGCGATCTTAGTCCGAAGATCTTTACATTGGACAATCACGGCTAAGTCACTTCCTTTAGAATTACAATTACAAACTCGTTCTTTTTTGCAAACATAGGGTGTTCCGCTGGCTAATGTCTGAACCAGTCAAATCTTTGAGTACGGGAGATATCCCTACTCCAGCTCTGGATTTTCCAGAAACAAATGTGTCCACGAGAGACTCACAAGTAATTGATTCAGACGAAGATGGTGGATCGTCCACTTCATCCTTATACTCGCCAAAGTTGAGAAGAAGCGATTCGGCACAATCGGTGTCATTCATTGACTTGTCCAAACTACTCTTTGTCAATGACTTCGATTTCGGTTTGAACTTGGACACAGTCAGTGGATCTACAAAGAAGAAGTTCAAGGATATGAAATTGAAGACTCAACAAAAGTTCAGCAAGTACAACAACAAGCTTTCGAGGGACCAAGAATTTCAAGCTCTCCAAGAGAAGATCAACAAGAGATTACAGAAGTTTGATCAAAGACTCCACCAAAACTTGCAAAGCTCTTCAACAGAGAAACTTTTCTATGCCGTGGCAGTTTTTATGATCGCTACGTCAGGTTTCATGATTGGAAAATATCCCGTTTATTTCCCCCATTTCCATACCATTCTCTTGTGCTTACTTATGCCTATCAGGTTCTACACCTACTTCAAGCAGTCATTCCAGTATTTCTTGGCCGATTTGTGCTACTATGTCAATCTTTTACTCATGGCATTCATCTGGTTTTTCCCAGACTCGCCCTCCTTGTTTATCTCAGTGTTTTCCTTATCTATGGGTACTTTATCTTTTGCGGTCATAACGTGGAGAAATTCACTTGTGCTCCATTCCATTGAAAAAACAACAAGTTCATTTATCCATGTCATGCCACCTGTGACTATGTTTGTGATTGTCCATGAGCTTCCTGAAGATTACTTAAGAGAACGGTTTCCAGCTGTTGCCAGCATTGATAATTGGAACTTTTTCAATGGAATCATTTGGACTTCGTTTTACTACACCCTTTGGCAAGTTTCATATCACTATTTTATTACCATTCGCAGAAAGGAACAAATTGAAAAAGGAAGAGTGACGTCTTTTACATTCTTAAAGAAAAAGAATGAAAAGAGTCTTCTTGGTAAATTTGTTCTTAGTCTTCCATATACTTGGATGCAAACAACTGCATTCACATTGATTCAATTCGGCTATCAATTACTCACAATGATGTTTTGTCCTATATGGTTCCATTATAAACATTTGTGTGGTGCTTTCGTCGCAACTATTTTCATATGGGCAAGTTACAATGGAGCTACCTACTATGTTGATGTATTTGGAAAGAGATTGGAGAAGGAGGCAGAAAAATTGAAAAATGAGGTTGCTCACCTTCAACAAGAGAATGAGAAGTTGCAATACTCTCCAATTGCTTCGGCCCAAAATATCTCAGATGATAACATCAAGCCATTGGATGTGAAGATTACTAAAGATGCAATAATAGCGACAACTTTGGCATAGTACCAATGTCCATTCATTATTATGAGAAATAAACACCTGTCATAACCTTAGTCTAGATGGATCAGCAGCCACATATTATCCATCAAACGCTACGTCTTACTATATCCCACTCTTTAATTTTTGCACTTCATTTCTATATCAGCATTCAACTGTGTGCTCTTTTCTTGCATTCAACTGTACACTATTTTTTTTGGCAACTTTTTGGTAAAGTTGACATTTTCTAGATCTATACGAATAAAACAACTTTCATACGCTTTCTACGTTGATAATTTCGTAGATATTTTCAAGGACTCGTATGGAAATAGATACATCGAAGTGACTTGTTTGATATTGAAACTAATACTACTATTCATTTTTCGTATCCGGGTAACCTCTAAAAAATTTGGAGAGTACTGAAAAATTAACATACTGTTGATTTAGTACAAGACTACCAACAGCAGCAAACCGCACGATGTTCAGGTCAAAGCTACAAATAACGGCCAGTAGGATCGGCCAGGGACTTCAGCAGCGACTTTTCACCACAAGCCGCGTTGGGCTCCAAGAAAACAGCAAAAAAGTGAAGGAACACATCGACTTTTTATCAAAGTACTACTCCCCAGCCTTATTACAGAGTATCAAGATCGCCGAATCATTGGTGGATCCACAAGAAGTACTCGAGTTGAAGAAGAGGGGATTCAGGGGACTTTCTAGAGTGGCCCCAACCCAAGAAACGTCAGATTACGCTATAAGTGATCCAAAATGGGAAGAAGCTGTGGTATTCCCAAATCAAGCTGATAAAACCTCACCATACCCTGAAATCCCACAAATTGCCAGCGCTGACAGAAGCGACTTAAAAATACGGTTCAAAGAGGGTGTTGTGGGCGGAAAAAGACCTTTCCAAAGAGATAATTTGGCTGGAGATATCGCCAAGTTAACGGGTTTAGAAGAAAACTATATCAAATCTTTATACGTCCGTCCAATCATAATGAAGAGAGTGTCGAATAAGACTTCTAAGGGTAACATCCCAAGTTTCTTCGTCATGACTATTGTCGGGGACAAGAAAGGTACCATTGGATTGGGAATTGGAAAATCGAGAGATGGTGTCAGAGTTGCTGCACGGAAAGCCCATTGGAATGCCATCAAGAACTTGACCCCAATCCCACGTTACGAAGAAAGAACTGTGCTAGGTGATGTTGAGCACAAATATCATGCCGTCAAATTGTTCATCAAGTCTGCTCCTGCCGGATTCGGATTAAGAGTCAACAGAAACATTTTCGAAGTGTGTCAAGCCGCAGGTATCAAGGATCTCAGAGGAAAGGTGTATAAATCCAGAAACCCAGTTTTGGTTGTCAAAGGATTTGTGGAAGCTTTGACCAAGCAGAGATCAATTGAAGATTTAGCTGCTAGTAGAGGTAAAAAGATTGTAGACTTGAGAAAGGTCTATTACTCGAATTGAATTCATCTGCATCTATAAACACACTTCTTGTATATAATAAAAATAAAGAATCAGTTGCCAAAATTACAAACCTACTGTATCGATTTTTCAGAAGCTTACAAGTGTATTATTAAAGGTTCACTTCAGTACTTACTGATTCTGATTCATACGTATATACATTATAGACTTTTTGAATAGTCTAATTATATGTACCCTGCAAATGAGAGATAAAAGATATAATTATTTGATTTCAATCAATTTTCTAGATTCTCTCGAAGAGAGTATAAGCTGCATGATACAATCAGCTCGGACTTTTGGCCTATAGAATTATATTTTTGTAGCCTATAATTCTTTTTGTTCTCCATCTTTCTATAAGGTTCCCCTTATACTACTAGTAGTCTATGCCGGACAATTTTACACGCGATCCTCTTAAAAACTAAGGATCGATGGCAAATACATTTTTAAGACCTCCTTGACATCACCGTAAAATTACATAGCTAAACATCAAAATTATACTTGAAATTGAAGTATTTTGAACTACTGCCTCTTTGTAAATTAATTTCTGCCTCTTGATTTTTGGTTAGTTGACCATGTAAAAATTTAAACTAAATGGTAAAACTCGAGCCAAAATTCGCGTCACGTGCAGTACTAGCACAAGATATTGAAGATAAATCATTGTAAAGTAGGCCCATTTCAAAATACATTCTGACGACACCACGAAGCAGTAAAAGAACAAAAATATCAACAATTATGGTGGTGGACACTACATACTACGACTTGCTCAAAATTGAGCCCTCGGCCACATCCTTGGAAATCAAAAAGGCCTATAGAAAGGCTGCCATCAAATTACATCCTGATAAGAATCCCGATGACCCTCAAGCGGCGGCAAGATTCCAGGAGGTAGGAGAAGCCTATCAAGTCCTTAGTGATGACACATTGAGAGCCAAATACGACAAGTTTGGTAAGCAAGAGTCCATCCCTCAGGAAGGTTTCGAAGACCCCAGTGAGTTCTTCACCATGATTTTTGGGGGGGAGGCGTTCAAAGATTGGATTGGTGAGTTATCCTTGTTGCAAGAATTGCTGAAGTCAGCAGAATTATCAGGATACAATGATGAAGATGATGGGAAAAAAGATAAGGCCAAGGACGAGCCCAGTGGCGACAAAACTGACTCTTCGACTTCTTACACAAATAACTCCTCATCGACTGATAAGCCAACTGCATCTAATTCTGCTACTTTCTCCAATAAAACAACGAGCCATGGTAGCATCAAACACACACAGCCAGATGTTTCTGAATTGGGAAACAATTTCAAAGGAACACTTTACTTAGAAGGTGCAGACGCAGCGGGAGAAGGTAAGAAAGAACTCACCAAGGAGGAATTACAGGAATTGAAGAGAAAGGAGGAATTAGAGAAATTTGAGGAAGAGTGTAGATTGAAGAAGCTTGAAACTAGAAAGGAGTTGGCAAAGAAGTTGGTTGATAAATTGTCATTATTCACTGAAACCGATATGAAGGATGATGTGGCTCGCTCGTTCCAAGAGAAAATGAGATACGAGGCCGAATCCTTGAAGATGGAAAGTTTTGGGTTGGAAATATTGCATACCATTGGTACCATATACAAAACCAAGTCCAGAATATTTTTGAAGAATCAAACCTTTTTCGGTTGGGGAGGATTCTGGTATACTGTCAAGGAAAAGGGTGGTGTTGTCAAGGACACTATCAAGACAGTATCTAGTGCATTGGATGCACAAAAGACAATGCAGGAGTATGCCAAGATGCAAGAAGACAATGAGTATCATGCCAAACAAGAAGCTGAAGGAACCAATTCAGAAACTGCCGAACCTGCTGCTGAAGTACCTAAGCAAGACATAGAACAGACTCAGGAAGAGGCTCAAGCCGAAGCAAAGAAGGCTGAAGAGAAGGTTGAGGAAATGAAGAAAATACCCGAGAAGCACACTCCCGAAGAAATCGCCGAGATGGAAAAATACTTGATGGGTAAGGTGATAGCTGCAGCATGGTCTGGTTCCAGATATGAGATCCAAGGTACTGTCAGAGCTGTATGTGATAGTATATTGGATGACAAAGATGTTCCTGTTGAAACCCGTGTTGCTAGAGCCAAGGCTTTGCGGTTAATCGGGGACGTTTTCATTTCTGCGTACAGAACAGAAGCAGAAGATGAAGAAGCTAGAATATTCGAAGAATTGGTGGCAGAAGCCAGCAAGAAGAGGGAAAAGAAACCCAAGAAGACTGAAGATGAAGCTGAGCCAACAGCAACGGCTTGATTTAGGGATAGTTATATAGAACAATACATATTTTATTTATTTGAGGTTATAGGATCAGTAAGGAAAATGAAGGATAGTGAAAGTCTGCAACAGAGGGAGATTTATGGCTGCAAAACTTTCGCTTCCAAGCTCAACTTACTATATATTATAATTGAAGGGTACACAAAACAATATTAGGATACTCTAGGCAATCTAGCGGTAGAAGGTTTGGTCGATACCCTTCATGATTGAAATCAGAAATCCCCCACATATCCTGCATAACAATTCCGCCCACTATTAAGGACAATTCCGCTAGTTGTCACTGCTACTAGCCTACCAGTGATTTAGATTCCGTGCCACATATAAGTAGAGTTACATTTGCACAAGCCTTTGCAATAATAGTAGCAATCAGATAAAAAGGTCAATTCTGGCCCTCAAGTTTACCTCAATTTGTTGAATACTATTGCTACAAATTTTGATATTAGTCACCAATTCCTCGCTCTTTAAAGTGGCTTAATCAATCTGGCTGACGAGGACGGTCCTCATAACTTATCCTAAAGCAGACTCGAGGCTTCGTACAACATAGTGAACAGCTCAGCGTCATACAATCGTTTATAGAGCTTTTCTTATTTTGCTGGTGATTCAAAAAGAGATAACTGATCCGTCCCTTGATAAAGAAACGATATTATTGATATATGGTGTATGAAGATTGAACCAATAAAAAGCATCGAATAATGGCTGACGAGAATAGCAGACTTTTGAGAAATCAACAAAACAAGAGATACGATTCTCCCGGAAGAGCCCGGCCACAGTTATACTCCATACCTTCGTCACACTCTGTCCGAAGTTTGAAAACCTTGAATGATCCCAACATCAATAGTCACCTTGAATATTTTGATGATGACGAACCAGTAGGTTGGAGAGTTCTCAATAAGATTTCCCGTTTAGCTTCCGGTAAGCCTAACCAGGATTTCGATACCTATGCCTACTTTGCTTATTACATTCCGATTTTACACTGGTTACCCAACTATGACTATAAGAAGTCCTTAGCTGGCGATTTTTTGGCAGGTTTATCATTGGCTTCGTTCCAGATCCCATTGGTGATGTCCTTTGCAACATCTTTGGCACATTTACCTCCTATCACCGGTCTTTATTCTGTTATTATTGGAGCTACAGTCTATTCCGTCTTTGGGTGTGTTCCAGTCTTGGTGGTAGGTGCTGCTCCCTCAACAGCGATTATGTACGGACAAACAATTGAGTTAGTCAGGCACGAAAAGGCCTTTAAAGAATTCAGTGAACTAGAAATCTCGTCAGCGATTACCACCATTTTAAGTGGGATTCTACTTGCCAGTGGATTATTAAGGTTCGGATTTTTAGATAATGTTTTGAGCCGTGCTTTATTGAAAGGTTTTATTGGTGCTATGGGTTTCGTCATGATCATTAATGAATTTAGTACCGAGATGGGACTTGTCGAACTAGCAGCGACCCAACCCCACCATACTGTGGTTGATAAGTTCTTATTCGCAGTCAAATATTTCGACCAATCTCACAAACCCACTTTGGCTATATCTATTATAACCTTGGTGATTGTGGTCGGTATCAAATCCTATAAAGAGATTCTCATCAATAAGTATAAAATGAAAAATGCCGTTTTCATTCCAGAGATACTTCTGATGGTGGTAGTCGCATCTTTCTTGAGTTGGAAATATGAATGGATCAATAAGGGTGTTGATGTTGTTGGGGACATAACTTCCTCCTCTAAGTCGTTGGAATTTGTGAATCCGTTCAAATTGAAAAAAATTGCATTATACAAAAGAACTTTTTCAATTGCATTCGTTAGTACTCTTCTTGGTTTCTTCGACTCGACTACAGCTACTAAGTCGTTGGGAGTCAAATACAACTACAATGTTTCTTCTAATAGAGAATTAATTGCGTTGGGATCAACTAATTTGGTTGTCAGTTTAGTAAGTGGGTTGCCAGCTTTTGGAGCATTTGGTAGGTCCAAGCTTAATATCTTGTCTGGTGCCACTACACCCATGGCAGGTATTTTTGTTGCTATTTGCACAGCTGTTGCAATAGTGTTTTTGCTTCCGTTATTGTATTATCTCCCAGAGTGTGTATTGGCTTTAACCACCACTGTCATTGGTATTACTGTTATCCAGGAAGTACCTGCTGATTTGAAGTTCTTCTACGATATTGGAGGATATGACGAAATCTTGACCTTCTTGATTATATTCCTTACCACCATTTTTTGGAGTACACCAGCTGGTGTTTCTTTGGGAGTTTTAGTGGCAGTCATTCGTGTTATTAAGCACAGTTCAAGATCCGGAATACAAATATTGGGCCGTATCCCCAACACCAGTATTTTCAGAAACGCGGATGAATTGATTGAAGAAAGTTTTACATCCTTCGAACATGATGAAGAGCGTTCTCGTCCCGACCCTCCATTATCAAATTCGAGTTCAAGTGATAAACTCTCGCATTTAATTGCAGAGATAGAGGAAATTGAAGGAGTCCTCATAGTCAAAATCCCAGAACCCTTAAATTTTGCCAATGTTGGAGATTTAAAGGCTAAACTTACTCGGATAGAAAAGTATGGCTCTTTACTCATACATCCATCGCAACCACACCTGAGAGCATTCAATAATGACACTGTTAAGTCGGTAATTTTTGATTGTAAAGGAATGAAGAAAATTGACACTTCTGCAACGCAGGTGTTGTACGAGATCGTGAAAAAGTACACTAAAAAGGATCAAATAGCAGTTTGTTTCTCCCGGTTACCTGTTGATGCTAATGTTAGAGAGAAGTTCAATTCTTCAGGTATCACCACATTAATTAATAACAATTCCAAACATTTTGGGCAGTCCACATCCAGCTCGTCCCCTGAACATTCCTCTTCCTCAGGTATGGGAACTGGGTTTTATTTAAGTATAGAAAAAGCTTTAAGCAGCATTGATCAAGCTTCGTGAGCAGCCAATGGTCATTAATACTAGCATATATAGATAAAGTTGAGTATTAGAAATAAATTTCAGTTGATTTATGAAACTTTACATAAATGTAAACACTCCAAACGCCTAGAATTGGTTGCTTATACTTAGTGACTGGATCAAATTAGTAATTTTACCGCTATAAATGACCAACCAAAGGGTCTCGATCACATATATTTCATCAGTGTCATGTATGCAGGTGTCGCAAACTTTTGGTTGGGGATAAGATAAAAAACTGATACAAGTAATGACTACAATAGAAAGGCTATATAATACTAGGATAAGTTCTTCAAATTCTTCTAGACGTATCCCAAAATTAGTCCATATACACCGGTAGGGTTACGCAATTGAACCGTGGATACTCAAATATTATATGGGAAAGTACATTAACCCGACATCGCAAAAATATCCTCAAAATAACCAATCAGGATTCACATAATGATAAGTCGAGTGACCAAGAGGTTTCTTTCCAAAAGTGAAATCGGTGCCAATCCTGGTCGCTTGCAACGACCCCAGAGACCAGTGAGACAAGCTGCCAAAGCCACGCCTATCGGTGCCGTCAAATTCGATTACTATGACCTCGCTTGTCGTACCCCTACCCACCCCACACATCCCATAGAAGCAAGCTTAATGTCTAAACTTGAGCTCGCGGAGTTGAAAAAGCATACAAAGACTACGTTCGAGGGAAATTATCATATTGACGAGTCACTTACTCCGGAACAGCGTATAGCCAAGGTTTTTGGAGGAAGGATCAAAGGAGAAGCTCCGCAATCTTCAAGTAGAGTCATGAGAGGGGAACCCCGGGTGATAGCAGGGATAACGGTGCCTCAGAAACCAAGCGAACCCGATAATTGCTGTATGAGTGGATGTATCAATTGTGTTTGGGAATTATTCGAGGAAGATATAAAAGACTGGAACGAAAAGAGAAAGAAGGCCGCATTAGCGTTGACAAAAAATGGGGGACGTTGGCCAGAACACTTCCATGCTCCAGTACTGCAGCTACCACGTGAAAACCTTCCGTTGTCGTTGGCTGATAAGACACATGGAGAAATGGATGCCAAAACACAGGCAAAGATGGAAGAAGATGAATCATGGGGTAACGTACCTATGAGCATTAGAGTGTTTGCAGAATTGGAGAAGAAGATGAAAGCAAAGAAAGCTAACAAAAGAGCTGAGGTATGACTCTAGCTCCACACATTAGAGTGACCCGCTTACATTAGAGGTACTTCCTAAACTGTGATTTCACATCAGAAAGTTTTTTGATTGACTTCAACTACAATGTCATCGGTACAATTCCTGGCGATATTGCTATCACGGACTCAAGGGCATTTCAAACCGATAATTTTCCGCTCGTTGGTGATATCTCACTTCTTAGACATTACATAGCATACATAGCATGGAGATTATACGTAATCTCCACATAGATAGAAACAGCAAACTGCATAATGCATTTATTTATTATTATACATGGTGTTGTAGTACTAAATATAAGCACTGGTATTATTCATCTAGCCATAGATTGTCCACTCGTGAATTTCAACAATCAATAGACTTACTCCACATTAATCCCCTTTTTCTTGTAGAAATCCTTAGCTTCGTCAATTTGAACCAACAACTCCTTATACTTGTCTTCCTTGTCCTTGAAAGTGATGATACCCCAGCCCAAGGTGGACAAGGCATAGGCACCAAACGTCACCAATCCCCAGAATGGTAAGAAAGGCAAGATCTCGTCATGAATAGTGGTGGTGGTTGGAATGACACCGACGATTAGCGCGGTGTAAACAGCAGACAATGCAAATACAGCCAAGATGGCTTCGGTGGCTTTAGTCATGGTTGTGTTGGTGGGTGGTTGTACTGTTGATACTGGTGTTGGTGATTGTTTTAGTTACAGGGTGTTTAGAGACCGTGTCTTTTTTGAAGAGATCCGGTTTGATCACGTGAGTTCGGGCCCTCGGAAACTGTCAGTAGCTTTATAGTGTCTCTTGTACTCTTTACAAGGAATAGACTAGCTGATACTTTCGAGTAGTTCGAATGTTGAGCATAGTGTTACTGAGTGAATACTATATGCCTATCTAAGAAAAATTGAGTCCCGTTCCTTCAATTAATATAGTAAACCTCGACCTTCGTTAGTTCATGTTGTCTTGACGGACTCTTCGTCTTTTCGATTATTCAATTAAATCTTGTTTGATTAAACCTACCAAGTTTTCCAACTTCTTGGCTGCTTCGGGATTTACTAGGTTGAGCTTCCTTACTGTCTCTTCAAGCCCGGTTATTCCCTCAGAATCATCAATTTCGGCATCGGCACTTGCTGTTCCAATTTCAGCCTCTTCGTCTTCATCATTAACGTTCTCGTCCTCGTCGTTCTCCACCGCCGCTCCGTCCTCGTCATCATCATCCTCTTCGTCTTCGTTTCCGGAATCTTTGTCCTTCTTTTCGACATCTTCATTTTCTGCGTAATCAGCTTCTATAATTTTGTAAATCTTGTTTTGATCAATTGGCTCTTCCTTCACAATTCTGTTGAGTTTGTATCTAACGATTCGTCTGACGACTTCCATTGTTTGTTTATTGATCCATCCATCTTGGAAATCGGGACTGTCTCTCAAAAATTCTTTACCCATTTGTTTCTGGTTGTTTTTGATAATGGTTGTAATATCTGAGTCCAAAATATCTCCTATCTGGTATGTGACAGTCGAGGGTAAGGTCTTACCGTTAAAGAAAAGGTATTCGGAAACTGCTATGTTTCCTTCCGTTGACTGGGATTGCAAGATGGCGGCAGCAGATTTTTCGTCAACTGTATTGGGAACAATCCTCAGAACCTCGCTTCTAGGCAATGAAAACTTCAACCCCGATATTCTGAAATATTCACTTTGATAGATCCAAAATCCTTTATCACTCTTTGGATTCACCCCAAACTTCACATTACAAAATCTCCATGGACCACTTCTGTATATGAAAGTAACGTAAGGTAAAGATTGCTTGATAAATTTTTTCAAGTCCAAGGGGACAATATCCTCCAATTGTTTTCTCAACCATATTGGCTTAATTTCGAATATTTGCTTCAACCAATTAATGCACTTGAGTAATAAGAAATCGGGACTATTCGCCTGTTGTGTAGTAGAAGTCAAATTCGCAAAGTTGTCTATCAATTCTTTCGCAGGTTCAGAGGGTACATCGTTGGTATTGTAGTCTATCATTTTGGTGAACAATTTGATTGAATTTTTGGTAGACACCACCTTGATTTCTCCACTTTCGATATCTTTGATTGCCGTGGTAAAAGGATTCTTCTGGTACTTGTAGTCAAATGGGAATCTTATTGGTGACAAAATTGGTGGTGGAAGAAGTTGGTGGTCAATGTTTTTGTAATAGTCCATATCCTTGTAGTCGGAGATTCCCATCAAATTTTGATTTTTATCGAAATATTGCTGTACATCATCAAAGTTCTTGAAGTTCAATACAGAATTTTTGAAATCTTGTGCTGTGGAGTTGTTCTTGGTTGAGACCTGGAAATCAGCCATTGACTTAAACAGGTACGTTTTATCAATAATGGCAACCGGCTTCACTCTATATTTTGGGGTCTCTGCATTCGATTCGTTAAGGGCAATCAAATCCTTGATGGAGTATTTGGAGGGATTCAGTTCGTAATCAGTAGGTATACTTTTGGTTGGAATTGAAATTTTGATAAGAACCTTTTCACTGGTATTGTAACTAGATTGTATTGGATGATGGAACGGGTCTTTTCTCAACCGCAATTCTAACGTGTTTTCTATTGAAGTGTGGTTGTATGTGTTTCCTGACTTATTTGTTGAGTTGATTACTTGTTTGACTTTGTCTTTACCTCCAATCATGGCTATAGCTTTTTCATGATTTTTGACGATTAATGGAAGTTCTACAGCCGTCACATGCGGAATATCCATAGAATGGTAAGGAGCAATTGGTCGTGACATATTTGATATAAGTTGTCGTTGGGATTGATTGGCTTATGAATAAACTATAGTTCACAATTTCTTTTTCGAAAAGATCGACCTTTCTTTTGAACTCACACGTTTCACTCTCCGCGTGTTTTTTAGAACACCCTTGAACAGTTGTTGATCACCTGAACTATAAGGCCTCTTGTTTTTATTGAAATCATCAATATTGATATTGCATGGTGGTTTGTTGTTGTCTGTGTGCAGTCCCACAAATATGGTGATGAAGGTTTAATCTTTATCAATAGACGGTTTATTTCTTAACAACAACAAAGAGAAGTCGTTAGGACTCATTGAGAGAAGGCAAGCGAACAATGGGTATAGAGGCTTGAAACTGGATTGATCTTATCTATCAATTGAAAAGGTCTACAACGCAAATGGCTTATCATGGATGAAATGTGCCGGAATTTTGGTGTACCAAACGATTCTCCAAACTACTGTTGAAGTTTCGGGGGTGGCCTCTAATGGGAACAGTATCAACATGAGCCACTCTCAATCGTATGATTATTCAGTTGAACGAAACAAAGTATGGTAATTAACTATTGGATAATTTAATGAAGAACTTAATGGGTGGGCTACTGCATCAAGTATGTTCAAATGGGGGTATTAGCGCGATAAGAAGGGGGCTTAATCAGGAAGATTGCTCCACTCAAATGTTTGCACTAGGTGGTTTATAAATTATCGTAGACGTCTACGTAAAGAAAAGATCGACCCTCATCATATATGGAGAATTAGTATTAAGGGGCGGGAAATCCACAAACAATTGCCGCCTAGACAAATTTCGGCTACTGTGTCGTATTGCTACAAGAGTGGGATACCACATAGAGAAAGAAGCCATTATGAGTACTGCTTTAGAAAAGGTAGATGCTCCATCTACAGATTCCATGGGATCCATTGAGTCCATTGATGCTGGATCTGAGCCAACTGTTACACCTGATACACTTGTTGATAAGGAGATAATTGCAACTGATGTTGACGAACCAATTGAGTCCACCAAAGATCAAGACCAGTTTACCAAGAGTGGATGTCCCGAGCCCCCTAGTATTGAAACTAACACTCAGATTAGTACCAACAGTGAGAGTGAGTCTACGGAAAGTGACCCAGTATCCACTGGTACTGGTGATATTGAAGCTGAAGCTTTGAATTCCTTTCCTTCCACAGACGAAAATTCAACCCCCAACTTAGACACTTCAACGAATGAAGAGCTGGAAACCAAATCTACGAGTACTCAAGCTTTACCTTCAGGTTCCGAACTGGAGCTGTGGGAACAAGTATCCCAAGATTCGGACTCTCTGTTTGGGGAAGTCTACTTGTCAGCGAGTGAGGATCCGACTGAATTAACCATTTCAGACTACGATTCAGCCACCACTCCCAGTGCCAGCTCTGATGAGGATCACAGTTTTGGTTTGGCTTCATCGTTTGCAACAGTGAGTCTCGGCTCGTCATTTTCAGAAACTTCAGGACCAGAAACTGACTCCACGGATGATTCAAGTGGTTCTACTAGTGGATCCAATTTTTTGGCCAACACCAGAGGAATGATCAGACTCGGTACCCCACGTTTAACCCTTACCAAAGTTCTATCAGAAGACACCTTGTCCGAAAATGGAACCACTTCCAACGACGATGAGTCACTGTACAGGTCATCGAGTCCTGTGACTATAATAGGTGATGATGCTAATGACAATATACAAGAAACGATTGAACGGTCCTTGATTTTGGGCGAAGATACAGCGCCCCTTTTAATAGAACAGGCACCTATTTCGATTCAAAATGAACTTGAATCTTCTTTTGAACTCGTGAAACATGTGAAGCTGCCACCACTAAAAACCTCTTTGGTTGGTAACTATGCTCGGTTAGTAGATGGAACAATTTCCAAAGTTCATCAAGGAAGGAGTACCCTACTTTTTTTGCTTAATAACGAAGATGAGCTATGTGACGAAAATGTGAGGTTATTGATGAAAGCGGCAATAGCCTGTGCATATGGAGGACGCAAAGAGTATCATCGTTTAGACGCACGCAAACAACTACAGATGAGAACCATTTTTCCCGAGGCATTTCATGGTAATGATGTCAATGTAGCGTTGCTTTGCCGTTTGGGACACTATTTGATCTGCTATGATTCCCTCCACCTGAGCTTGAACCGCCAAATTCCTGGTTTAGCTTATAGCACTCGTGCTACTGACACTAAAATGGAGGTGCTCATATTTGGGCACGCCGGTATAGGAACAATATCAGTAGAGTGAAGTGGAAAATTTTAGGGGAGTACTCAAGAGTCCCATACCAGGAAGATTTTGTGGAAACAATGAAACTTTTGCTCGATTTGGACTAAGAAACTTTAGCTTTGGGGTTTTTATGATCCAATGCTGTTTCGGTGCAGTTCTATTAATTATAGGTTATGGTAAACGTTTGTTATGAAGTGAGTAATGAGTATGAAATGTGTTAATGAATTGTGAATGAGCTTTTTTATATGTAAATCGATAAAGTAGACATCAATTATCTGAGCAACTACGGTGTAGAGCACTTTTTTGAAGAGTATAGTGTGTTGTTTCATTCGAAGGAAACTTTTGGTTCCTAAGAGTGGTGTTTGTGAAGTTGTATACAATGAACATTAAAAGTCACTCATGCCATTTTGCAACCTTCATGGTAACTAGGAACATATTGGCTCACTCCTGCATACACACATACCTTCTATATTGCAAATTCTGGGGTTTGCGCACGTGAATCCACATTTCCACTCGGAATCAAAAATACTGCGTTCTGATTGGTTGGTTCGGGCTTTGGAACCCCCAGAAGCCTAAAACTTCCGTTCAACCCCGTCCTATACTGCCAACAATAGGCTCGGTATGTAAAGCGCGCGGCTACGCCCCCCTAGTGGATCCGGTCCGCCGGATCCGACCACCTTGTCGCAAATTGTTCAACCGTGGCTACAGTAGTTACCTCAGAAAATTTCACTATATTTGAGGGGGCCGGCGTCGAATTTGAAAAATCCTTTATCCATTCTTTTTCCAACGTTTACAAGATGTTGTCCAAAATTGCTTCTAGATCTTTCTCTTCCTCTGCTACCAATGCCTACAAGGTTGCCGTTTTAGGTGCCGCCGGTGGAATCGGTCAACCATTGTCCTTGTTGTTGAAATTGAACCACAAGGTCACTGACTTGGCTCTTTACGACTTGAGAGGTGCTCCAGGTGTTGCTGCTGATGTTTCCCACGTCCCAACCAACTCCACTGTCACTGGTTACAACCCAGACAATTTGGAGGCTGCATTGACCAATTCCGATGTCATTGTCATCCCAGCTGGTGTCCCAAGAAAGCCAGGTATGTCCAGAGACGATTTGTTCAACACCAATGCTTCTATTGTCAGAGACTTGGCTAAGGCTGCTGCTGACTACGCACCAAACGCTGCTGTTTTGGTCATTGCCAACCCAGTCAACTCCACCGTGCCAATTGTCGCCGAAGTGTTCAAGTCCAAGGGTGTCTACAACCCAAAGAAGTTGTTCGGTGTCACCACTTTGGATGTGTTGAGAGCCTCTAGATTCGTTGCTGAAATCGCCGGTACCAATCCAGTCCACGAAAAGGTCACCGTTGTCGGAGGTCACTCTGGTATCACCATTGTTCCATTGTTGTCTCAAACCGAACACAACAGATTGGATGATGCTACCAGAGATGCTTTGGTCAACAGAATCCAATTCGGTGGTGATGAAGTTGTCAAGGCTAAGGACGGTGCTGGTTCTGCCACCTTGTCCATGGCCCAAGCTGGTGCCAGATTCACCTCCGCTGTCTTGGATGGTTTAGCCGGTGAAAGAGACGTCATTGAGCCAACTTTCGTCGACTCCCCATTGTTCAAGTCCGAAGGTGTTGATTTCTTCTCTTCCAAGGTCACCTTGGGTGTTGAAGGTGTCAAGACCATTCACTCTTTGGGTGAATTATCTGACTACGAAGATGCTTTGGTCAAGGGTGCCAAGGAAACTTTGATCAGCAACATCAAGAAGGGTGTCGAATTCGTCAAGCAAAACCCATAAGTTGATACACTCGACGCCGGGTACTATTCAAGTTAAGCTCATGAGTGTATATACATGAATCATGTAGTTGACTTGACTGTTACTATGATTTGAACGATTGAATCAATATATTCCCTAGTTAATGCAAGTTTGTGAAGAAGAAACAGTGTAGTGAAAAATGATTTCTTATATTGAAAGAATTCATAGCATATGATGTAAAACTTCACATTCAAAAATCTAGTTTAATTGGTTTTGAGTTCCTCTGATCCAGCGAATTAGGTTAAAGTTGAGTATTATTATTAATGTAGTTCAAAGAAGGGTCATGTGACTTTGTGATTTTCACCATGGACCTAGTCTTAATGAGGATATTTTCCCATGCATCCTTGATTGACCGTGAAAGACGAGATAGGTCAGACATTGGTTAGGGTCAGGAATTATGGATTGAAGTCCGGGCGGCAACATAATTCGGCCGAAGTTCTATATATATTATTTTGTAAACTAGTCATTTGTGATGGTCGGATATTTTTTAGAAAAGAAAGAGTGGAAAGGAAAGTAATTGAAAAATGGAAAGTGGCTGAGTTTCAGCAAGAGCATGCTTACGGAGGAACCGGTTATATTTGGGCAAGAAACGGGGGAGAGTTGTGTAAATGATAAATGAAATACCAAGAAAGTGACATAAGTAGTTAGGAGGCACTGATGGAGTTTTAGTCATGGAAGAATAATGTGATCTGGATCACCTGATGTTATTACCTGCATAAAGTAACGTACACAAAAGAGCGATTGGTTGCGAAATTCACACCAAAATAGAATTTTGCGACCGTTGACGCGACATGAATAAATTTCGACAAAATTGGACATCAAAAACGGCAGAACAATAGTGGAGATATGAGGGTTAGGTTTCGAGATTTGACTAACCAAACGGGAGAAATAGAGCAAGAGGCTTAGTGGATACAAGGGGCAGAGAAGAATCATAAATAGGGGTTAAAAAAGTATAATTAGCATGGTTCAAAAATAACCATCTAGACCGAGTGAAATCTTGGAATGGACCAGTTTTGGGGTTTTGTCGTCGATTGAGATTCCCAGACAGATATCGGATCTGGAGGCAGCCAGGCGCACCTTCCGGTGCGAGGTCGGAAGAAAAGAGCGGCAAAGAAGGGAGAGGCAGAAATTGGTCCAAGGGGACGGGGAGACGTGATTGTCTGCTTCAGGTAGACTTGGGAACCCACCGAGAAAGAATTCCCCAACGATTCGTTTAAAAAAGTTCCTATTGTTATGTCAAATACGGTCGCGCGTGCCGCGGTAAGTGTTTTAAATCCTGCGCCAGCAATTGAATAGACCCGGGTTGGAGAACTATAATATGGCAAGGCGACATTCGGACGCGTTGGGAGGATTTGTTTTTTTTGCTTTGCCCGGAAGTGCCATTTCCGGGGGTGGTCCCACACCGCCTTTTCGTAGGAAAAGCCAGACACGGGAGGACAGGACCTAGCGACGGCTAGATGTGCAGAGGCAGAGACAGAGACTATAGGGGCAGGTGAAGGTGAGCGAGGATCTATTTTAAACCACAGGACCAGGGCCTCGAAATAGTACGGACTGTTGCTCGCAATGAGGATGCAATCAGAGGTACGGATGTCCCTACGTTATGGCGGTAGTGGTAGCAGGACTCCAATTAGCCTATTTAACTTTAGTGGCACCACTCGTAATGTTCAGATCCGAATCATCCTGTGGTCCCTCACACCAACTCGCATCAACTTGCGGCGAGCTACGATCTCAGTCGAGACTGGCCAAATCACAGGGAGTGTTGAGAACGGCGTTAGAGGGCGAAGTGGAGTTCCCAGGCAGAGCACAAACGGTACCAACAAGGTCAATGGAAGTGGTTAATGGAAGCGACGACTAAATAGAGGAAGCCTTTAGATAGCACAATTTTACTATATGAGGATTGAACACTCCGCCTAAGCCTTGGTTCACGGCGAATTAAACAGGGGAGATTGCAAATGGTCTGACCAGGAGAAGATCAATGATCCGATAAAAGACGATCTAAGGAGGGGAGGGTTTGTGATTACAGCGACAATCACAGCGACTATTATGGGTGTGGAGTAGCGAGGATCAATGGCGAAAGAAGTATTAGCTAGTGTGCATAAGAACCTGGTGTGGTCCCTAGTTCTTGGTGCCAACCTACCAGTCTCGCCCTACGTACATAGCGAGACTTAATGGGACGGCATCTAACGACTATTCTCGCAATTCACCGGATAATGTACCAGAACATGCATCACTAGGCAGTAGTCCTTTAATTGGCCCGGTGGAAGACGATGAAACACCCAGGGGAACATTCACCACGTAGATGGTCGTCAACGTCTGGCCCTACAACCATCTTTTAGCGAGAGAGTCCCGGCGCGGTTATTCGCTGCCTTCTTCTGCCTTGGTTCTCCTACCCATTGCCATGTAACTGGTTGACCCACCCAGTTTCTTCTGCCCCCCACATAGTAGCCAAGCCTCGCTCTCGCCCTCGCCCTCTAGGCTCTGGGGGGCTCTGGCAGATCGGAACGGTGTCGCGGCGTCTGAATTTTTCACCCCCGGAACTCGTCGCCCCGGAACTCGTGGTTTTCTCTGGCGCAGCCCCATACAATCACAGCAGAATATTACCACATAAAGGTATCACTTTCTGCAGCACATTTGGAGTTCCTCTGTTCCGACGTAAAGTGTGTGGGATCGACGCGAACCACTGTTCCCCAACGCACTTCCGACCCCTCTTTCCGGGCCTTTTTCCATTTATCGTAGATTCCGACCGTTTTCACTTACCTCCATCTTCCTGATGTTCTCCAATAAAACTCTGTTGGTTCCAATCACCACCGAACCTTTAAACATCCACCACGTCGTAGCGTAGTCACCCATTTATATCCCCCCACCATCTGCCGCGCCATCTCCCGATTTTCCCAGCTTTCCGTAACGTTTCTCCCGCCCTGGTCCCGCCATACATCACATCCCTCTCCAGTAATTTAGGCCATTCCCGACCACAAAAAAAATATCGGACCCAATTTCACCTAAATCTAAAGTAGTGTTTCTTCAAGGTAGTTAAGGAGCCAGAGGGACGTGCTGCACTAAAAGAACTCCACTGACCACCGCTACATCACCACCTTCACCATCCCGACACCTAGCACACTATCCTCATCCCGTTAGTGTTGTGTTTGTCACTTGTCGAGGACCTAATTTGTTTGTCGTGAAATTACCCTAAATATCCAATCACTTTTGACCATTCAACTCACTTCGAAGAGGGTTTGACAACAAATCCTCGAGCCAAGTGCCAAAGTCTCTCTAGACATTAATCCCCGCCATCTCCCTTCACATTCGCTTTCATCATGGACAAATACTTGATGAGTTCGCCCACCCAACTATCACAACCCTTCGAGGTAGGCAGTGATTCGACGTACCACTTGGGAATGGACATCGCCGAGTATGACACCAATCCCCAAAACTCAGATATCAAACTTTACGGTTCGTCAGAAGAATTGGTCCCGGTATCGTCCAACAACATCTCCAACAATAACAAGAACGTGTTTCTCCCGGATTTCGAAAACATGAACCTAATGGGCTTCAACCCGTCCAGTGCCGATGACTCGACCTTAGACGGCGACATCACCAATGCCACGGCAGGTTACATGGGCAACGACCCTGATCCAGTAAGATTCAACCACCATTCCAAGAACGTCTCCTTGGACGACGGCATCTACAATTCACAATTGCTACTGGGCCAATACTCGTCCCACCACCGGGTGTCCCACCAGCTGAACCTTTCCACATCGTCCATGATATCGATGTCCCAGGATCCGCCAATGTATTCGGACTATAACAGAGGCTCCGCAAGCACGGATTATTCCAATGGCCACATGCATAATTCTTTCTCCAGTAACACTATTTATTCCATGGACTCAATTCCCCAATTGTCATCATCCGTTTCCAACCAATCACTCTCGGACCTGCCTTCGTCGATGCAGCAGAATGGTCTGAAACACCTCCAAACGGGACAATCCCTGCAGACTCATCTTCATCAGCCGGTGACGGCCACCCCAAGAAGAATGGGAAGAAACAAATCGCTATCGGTCTCATCCACCAATAACAATAACTTGTACCATACTCCCATGAGAGGAGGTCCATCCAATAGCATAACATTATCGCCCATAAATTTGGCAAACAATCCGTCTTCGAAGATCACCAAAACTCCCCATTCATCCAAGGCCAAGGGCCATTCCAGATCAAGATCCAAAATGTCGATTGACATCACCAATACACCCATGCTTCTTGGAAATAACAAATCATCGTCTTTTCAAAGTATAAATGGCAACCTCAATTTGAATCCTTTCTACACTCCAACTACATTTGTATCGCCAAGAGTAGACCAAATAAATGGAGACCTTGACGATATTGGAACTCCCTTACAAACACCCAGTAACCACAGTTCGGGTGGCTCCAATAGGGCAGCTCCACCATCAGGAAATGCATTTTTTAGTCCGTCAAATCAAGCTAGTTGGTCTAGTGCAAATGTACCCAATTCGAATGGCTCGCATACATTTGGTACCCCTTTCCCTACCTTGAAGAGAAACGATACTCTTGAGTCGATAAAGATAGAAGACCAGGATGATGATGCTTTCAAACAATTGAAAAAAGCCAAATCGTACTCAAGTTTCCCTAGTTCATTGCCCCAATCCAAGTCTACTTCCAAGTTGAGCAAAGCTGCCAGTCAGTATATTCAAAGTAACGTCAAGGAAGAAAAAAACGACTCATTTGTGTCTGCAGCAGACTTGTCATTGAAATTAGCAACCAAGCTATCTTCACATTCAACAATTCCCGATACAAATTTGGATACCATAAATTCTGCTTCTGAAGAAAGACATATAATGTCTTCCACACCTGGGGTCTTTTATTCAAGCACATCGCCAGGTTATGGCAAATCTCTTGAAATGGACTCTGATGATGCCCAATCGTATTCAATGCCAACAACTAGCTCGGAGTACGAAGAATCTTCCGAATCTTCATTGGCACAAGCAGCTTTACGGGGTAAGGGTGGAATAGACTTGTTACTGGCACAATTCACATCTGATGGAACAGCCAAAAAGTTTGGTAGAAATTACAAGACATTGAATACTTCTGCATCCACGATAGTCCCCAGCGGTACTACCAGCTTCACAAAATCTTATCCAGCGTCAATCGATTTGGCATCAATTGCCACCTCGCCAATGGATGCCAGTTTATCGGCTCCTCCAACAATGAACCAAGCCTCCAGGCACAAATCTGCTAATCAGAAGATGTCACCTGTGTCAATGCATGTGTCGGCACCAGGATCAAAATCAGCGTCATTATCGGGATCTTTGAATGGCTCTACTACCAATCTTGATGGCTCTTCAAATCAAGGATTATTGCCACCTATGGCCACATTCTCAACCAGTAGCCTGCAGCAAGAGTTTTATAGCGACAAGTTCCTGCAATTACAACAGCCATTGGATTTGATGAAATTGACAAGCAATAGCGGGGTGGTCAAGGCTTCAGTGCCAAGTTCTACTGTGGAAGAGTTAAAGAACATCAACATAGATATTCCTATTGTCAAGAATAATCGTGGTGACAAGAATGACAAAATGGACCCTAAGAAAAAACACAAGTGTCCAATTTGTGATGCTAGATTCCAACGGCCAGAACATGTCAAGAGGCACATGAAGAGTCATTCATCTGATAAACCATTTCAATGTGACGAGGAAACATGTGGAAAGAGATTCAATCGAAAGGACAACTTGAAAGCACATTTGAAAAAAATCCATGGAAGACATGTATAATTCATTCAGTCTGAGTTTCACCTAAATTTTATACCCTGAATTCATCACTCTTTTCAAGCATTTGTTTCGTTCAAACATCAAAATGATGTTTTCATACCACCGACTGTTTTTACCATGACAACCAAACAATACCGAGAAACAATCCGATTTCTCAATTGTCGCCATTCCATACGAGCTTCACCTCTTCATATGACTATTTTCATTTCTTCAATATACTTTCATAGAGTATACTTTTTATCAAAGGCTACATTAAAGGGTTTCTATCTTTCAATTATACTTTTTGTTACCATATTACTGTATTCTAGCTTTAATGTACTTCTAAACTTTTGTCGACTCATTGCTGAAGTGACTCTATCGTTACTTGTATACAATATAGATTTAAGTAAGAATTCATGTAGTGTTGTACTTTATTGATTATATCTATAATTTAGGTACTTCTAACAACTTCGTCCACTGCTCTACAGAAATAGTCGATGTTCGAGTCATTCAATCCGGACACATTGACTCTTCCGTAGTCAGTCGAGAATACGTGGTGATTTTTAGCCAATCTTTGGTTCTGTTCTTCAACCAATCCTGAGTACCAGAACAAACCATTCTGTTCAATCACAGTTTCCCAATTGCCAGGAGTCTTAAGCTCTATGAACTTATTGTATACCTTTTGTCTAATACCCTTCAATCTCTGGGTGACGGCAGCAACGTTTTCGTTCCATTCCTCTGTCAATTCAGGAGACTTGAAAACCTCGGTAGCAATTCTAGCACCCCAAGCTGGAGCAAATGAACTTTCCTTTCTAAAGAGAGCAACTAAAGTGGAGGTGGTGTGAGGAATATATTGCTTGTCTTGGACAACAGCGTGCAAAGCGCCGACTCTTTCTCCGTATAATCCCAAGTTCTTAGCAAATGATTGACATACAAGGAAATCAATGTTCAACTCGTAAAAGTATCTAATTGGGAAAGCATCTTCATATTTGTCACCGGAAGCAAAACCTTGGTAGGCAGTGTCGAGAATGGCAATCAAATTGTTCTTCTTAACTAAATCACCAATGGTCTTCCATTGCTCGACACTAAAGTCGGCACCAGTAGGGTTGTGACAACTAGTTTGCAATAAGAAGATTTCGTTTTCAGAAGCGGAGTTCAATTCCTTTACAAGAGCATCAAAATCAATCTTTTGAGTCTTCTCGTTGTAGTGAGTGTAGGTGGACACAGTTCCTCCAATGTGGGAAATAGCCTGGAAGTAGTTGGTCCAACATGGGACACCGACGTGGTATTTGAGGAAACCTGCTTCTTTCAACAAGAGAGTAGCCAAATGGATGGCTCCGGTACCGGAGATGGTTTGAATCGACACGATCTTACCATCCTCAGCATATTTGTCAAAGAGGACTTTTCTAGCACCAGCGTTGAACTCTGGGATACCCTGCATGGAGGTGTAACTGTGACCTGGATCATTGGCATGTAAGATATCTTTGGCCTTCTTGACTACTGGGAAAGTGTAGGACTTTTCATCTTCTGTCTTGTAGACTCCGATAGTGACATCAACCTTTCTAGGGTGGTTGTCCTGTTGGGCTGCTACCATCACCTTGATGATAGGATCAGGGGCCTCGATCAGAAGTTTGGAGTATTTGGAGGTTGGTTGACTCATTCTGGTAAATAGGCTCGAAATATGGGGTATGGATGACACTTGGAATACACTAGTAACAGTAGCAGTGTAATATCTGGAGCAATGTTCCAAAAGTGATAAGCGATATGTAACGGATACTCGGAGTTATAACTTCAAAGATCAAGATTTTCTATTCTACCATGTGGTCAAGATCCTCGCTTCTACTTATACCCCAACTACACCTTTTCCGGTTCCGCTATATCACGGTTAGTCGCGGGCATTGAAAATTTTTCTGTGTAACCTTACAGTGATATTGGTTTCCAGAGCCACCATGGTCGCGCTATAACGGGAGTCACTTGCACCAGTTTGACAATTGTGGGAGGTGCAGTATCGGGGCAATTTGAACATACATTCATGAAAGTTGTCACCCATATTTTCCATGTTTGTCCGGAGACAAAAACAACCAAGTTTGAACTGTTTCTGGTCTCTGTATGCTTAAATTCCTAACCGGCCCGGTACAGGAAACGTTCTATTATTTGTACCTAGATGGTTAAAACTACAAATCCGATACCTATTGATACGCCATTCTTTAAATTACATACGTAATCTACTTGAATCGTCATTAATGCCAACTTTCCCTCGAAAAAGCTACACTTCGGTGCGTCAGCTCATGCTTGCAATTTCCTTGCAAAGCCCTATAATTTCTCCTACTAGCTCGTCTTCAATCCTTGGACTCCAAAATGTAATGACCGTAGCACTCACGAATTTGGAGTTGTTCAAGAGTATTTCATATTGTGGTGGTCTTGAACCTTCCCTCATCAATTGATCTCTTAATTGCTCGATAAATTCTTTTAATGGACCCAAATATTCCTTGATTAATGTTTCTTCATCCTTGTAAATGAAAGAGACAACATCCTCAGGCGTGACCTTATGGGAAGTCAAATCATGATTAAAAATCCCAATTGTCTTCAATTTCTCCAAAATCAATTCTATCGGGCTCGTTGATGAAGATAATGAAATGGATGTAGTGATTAATTTTTTCAAGAAGGTGACGTTTTCGGGACTGTCTGGAGTAGAAATGGAAGTGTTTTTATAGAAAGCAACATATGCTTGTAATAGTAACAACTGGATTTCCTCACTATTGTCGGTGCCATCGATGATATACTTCCATAACTCTATGAAATCGAGGATATTATCATGATTTGTCATAAAGTTGAGCTTGATAAGTTTGATAATAAATTTCTCAAAAATTCGAAACACATCTTGATAGTACCTTGCGTTGTCTACTATGATTTTGGCAAACCTATTGAACAAATATTCGTAGTTGGGTATGACAAACCGGACGTTAGCTTCTGTCATCAAGTTGTTCATTAGATGAATAGATTGGATTTGAATAACATCATTAATCTTTATCTTAAAAAATGCCTTGAAAAATGATTCGATTGTCATTTTGTTCTCTATAGCATTTGTCACGTAGTCAAGTTTATCCTTGCTATTAATATAGTTTCCAAGATTGATAGCTGCTGCTGCCAAAATGTAAGGATCTGTGTCATCTTTGTCAAAATAGGCAATAGATATATCTAAGTCGTGTTTGTCTTCATAACTTCTCATCGAAGAGATGCATCCACTAATTGCAAACAATTTCCTTTTTATATGCGTTCTATTTGGAAACTCGTCAGGAACTAGGCCTATAAGAGCCATAGTTCTTTCGTTGGCTTTGATATGTGACAGATCAAGGTTGTCGAACGTCACCAAAAACGAGATTATATTACATATACTAAGGGCAATCTCATCAACGTCCTCTAAGTCCAGATACTCTTTATCGTCGTCCTCGTCATTGTCACTTTGAATATCAAATTCATTTAATCTTGAGAGAAGCTCTGTGAGAATATCTTCGAAGTAGTCCACTAGCTGAAGAGCCAACTTACCACACTTGTTGGGTGATGCCACTATATGGTCAATATTGACCTCTATGATTTCTTTAAACAACTCGAACACATTTTGAAATGAAAAAACGTCGGCAATCTTCGATTTGTCAAAGTTTTGTTTCAAAAAGATGAATAGGGACTCGAGAATTCCGTAACGAAGTAGTTTTTTCAAATAATGTTGCTTGTGTTCTTTGCTGTGAATAAATTGACCAAGGATAATAACAGTTCGTCTGTTTATGGAGAGGTCAACTTCTGGGTCTCGCAAACACTGGTGGACCAAGTCCCAGAAATCTTGGACATGATTGTCTTGCCCTGCATCCGTTTGTTGGAAAAAAAACCGATTCTCGTCACTATCAGCCAATAAATTCACAATACACCGGCCAACCTCAAGCACTAATGGAACAAACGCTCTGTCCTTTGTACCCAAATACCGGCGTATGTTCTCATTCGAGTAATTGAGTATCAACGGAAGATTGGATGTGATGGCGGGGCCGGTTCTTATGGATTCTTCTCGAAGCAAATCGCCCAAAGCCCGGAAGGCCGCGATCTCGTGTGAGTCCCGTCCTAAATCTTCGAGCACTTGGGCCACCGACATTGTTTCAAGGGTCCAAAGACTGTTGATAAAATTGCAACAGATCGGTGAGCTTTTATGGGGATTCTTGTCCTGTGTATTGGGTGCGGATAGCTCCTTTACTTACCGCCATGTGATCTGTGGTTCCTGCATGTGGTCCGGATCACTTCTGCGTATACCCTAAAACCTGCCCGTTATTCCTGTACATAACGGCATCCATCTACTGTAAGGCGTGCGCTTGAGTTTAGTCTCTGGTGAGATCCGTCCAAGTCTTGAGACTAAGTCATGAGCTAATACAGATGTAGTTTGTCTTATATGGAACTTTTATATTGGCTATAATTTTTATACGTCGGGTCCGGACTTGTTGTATATATGCAAGTTTGTAGTGATGTCTAACTCAAAGTACCCCGAGTTTTATGGAGTGAATAAAAACTACCTTTTCTCGAGAATTGTCTATTTTGCTTTAGTTTGAGTTTGGTTTTAGCTTTAGTGGAGCCAGTCCAGAGTGCGATTGCAATAGTAACTCGAGCCGATTGCCGAGCCTATACGTATTCGAGTTTCCGTCATATGATATTGATGGGGTTATATTCTTTAGTTCTCAAAAACCTTTTCTCCATTCCGTAATCCGAGGATGAATCGCACATCGATGCAGAGGCTCAAACTATGGAGCATAGGTAACAAGTTGAGTAAATCTCGATCACTCTGGTCATTGATCCATCCTTCGATCATGACCGCGTTATCTTCATGTAATGCGTAGCTGACAGGTGAGTTGTCCAAAATGATCACATTCTTCAACTCGTCCTCTTTTGGGAAAAACTTCGAAAGGTCCTTGATGTAACCAACACCCTGTCTATAAGTACAATCGGTTCTATAATATCTTTTCGTGAAAATTCTTGGTGGTGTGGAACTGCGCTCTGACGAGTATGAATGTTTCTTGTCAGATTCGTGGGCTTTTCTGTGGTCTATCATATCATTTTCTAACCAATCTATGATCGGATCGGCGTATTCTTTGACACTTGCGGTGAAGATCTGTAGTTCAAACCATTTTGAAATTTCCTTGAGGAAGAAGTCACAGAATGGTCGCTTGTGTACGTAGTATAGGGATGCCATATTGTGCAATTTTATTTCAATGACTTTGGGTGCAGATGATGACGACGAATTGAATGATCTGGGAGACCCTCGGGAGAGGGAATGGATAAGGGTTTCATCGAGATCCAAAATCAACGTTTTCCGACGTTTCTTGTGTGGGTTTCTCGAGAGTGGGTACAACCGTTGTGGAGGAGGAATGATGTATTTGGAGGATGCAGTGGGGGATTTGATTGAATTGGCAATTATGTTCTCTTGTTTCAAGAGCTCTGTTTTCTCATCGATGCCGGACATGGTCGTACGGGATTTTTTGGGGTTGAGAGCAAATGTGAGCGACCTTGGAGTGGAGGGAGCTGGTTTGTCTTCGTCTTCGGAGAGATTTTGTTTTTTATCATCATCGTAAGGATCCAATTTCTTGCCTTCGTAGTCGAATTCATTGGATTCAGTGTCTGACTTTGTTAATCCCAACTGCTCGATTGTGTATGCAAAAGGGTAAGTGACGAGAAACCAGATGAACAATACTGGTTTGATGAAAAGATAGTTGGGTACAAAGACAAGCACATCAATGATGGTAGAAATCGGTTTGTACAAGGTTGAAGAATAGGAGCGGGATGGCGATGATAACAAGAGAAGAGGGTCTTCGTGATCTTGGGAGGGCGGCGACTCCGCCGAGTCATAATCCTCCACGAGGTCCTCCTCTATGGTTGGCGGCAACTCGTATCCCTTGGGATAGAGATGGTCCAACGACTTGACTAATAATTTGATGGAGTTCATGATAACATAATTCGTGGGGATGGTTCTGGAGGATTGGGTAAGGGATGGTGTCTGTGAAGGGTAGGAAACGTGATGATATGATACACTGGGAGATGGTTGAAACGAACGGGGGACTGGTAACTTGTAGTTAGGATCAAGATTGATGAGTAGGGAATGTTCCTTAGGGAATGGCCTCGTACAAGTAGTCTCTGGCAACAACCACGAATTCATGATCAAGCACAGGAAGCATATGCACTATACGGTGAGCATACAGGACATTGTCGCATGTCATCGAAATAGGTAGGGCCAAGTGGACCCAGTGGGGGCCGAATGCACCGGAAACAGAAGTAAAAATTGCACTAGATGTGCGACTTTTTGGGTACGAAAGCACAACATTAAAATGTTGTGACTGGATGTTGGGTGGGGCAGGAACAGAGGAATGACTGCAAATGTTGGAGCCAGGCCGCTGGAATTCTAGAAATTGGCAACAACTGCAAGCCTGAATCGTTTCTGGCTACCGGATTTTCTTACTAATTATCCCTAGACTTTCAGTACTACCTCATCGAGACATCCACGTTGTTTCGCACGAAGTTGCTTTCTTGGGGCCCGTGGGATATCCGATTTGGTTGCCAAAAGTTACACAGCAATGAGCAGAGCCGTGAGTCAAAAGTTAGTATGTAAGGATTGACATCAGACATCAGACATAAAGAGAAGAGCAAGGGATGGAGAGGATAAAATACTCGTTGCAATAGCTACAAAATAGACGTTTGAATATACTCTTTGGGATGGTGATGGTCAAAATACGGAATTGTATATCTAGTACTTATGGTATCAAATGAGTGGTAGATACAAAAGAGATTTGTTAGTAGTTCACCAATTCAACTCAATTGTAGTGTTCTGCACATTCACTCTCAACAGCAATGTTTGCAAAGTATTGATTTCAATTAATGTCTCCATAAATGTCTCGACGTTTTCTGTAGATCACTTCGTCATGGGACTTCCAACGGTTTTTCCACCCCCACCCTCAATCATACCTGCCTTGCCTCCTTTTCTCTTTATACTACCTTATCCTGCTCCTACCATCTAGTTCTTCAACTCTTCCATTCTATTGTTCTAGACCACCTCTTCCATGCATACTGTTGACATGACATTCCTCGAACCGGCCCACCTCCACATAGATCCATCTCCAAGTGCCATATCGGCTTTTTTCGCTTGCGGCACTTGACAGAAGTGTTTCCTAACAAATACTCGCTAAATGGGTAATCATGTTGCAATAGTCTGACGAGTGATGATGTCTACATAAGGCAATACTGTTGGTGACCGACGTCTCAACAATCCAGTTGGCATATGATTTGGTTCGGTAATGGAACATCAATAATACATTACGTAAGATGCAACATCTATGGAATTTCAAATCCTGGGGTATATACCCCACACTCTGGTCATCTCATATATATGTTGTTTCTCCGAGATTTCAACACTAAATCGTACGAGCACATTTTCCAATCACTTGCCATAAATCTTCTTTATCTCATCTCCCCACTCACCTCCTACATTATTCAATCTCCGCCCTACAATTTCCTATTATTTTCTCATTATCATTACTATATGCCCATACTATTTATAAGTTTGCCATTTCCGTTTACTTAATTAATGCCATCTCTGAGAGATGTCTCTATCTTATTTCTTCTTGGTAGATGTATTGATGAAATTTTGAAAAATTGACGTGATATATGAAAGGTTCGATTGATCTGCTGGACCATAGACACCACCATTATCATTTACCAATGCTTGGGTCAATTTTCGTATATTCACAATATCCTCATCCCCATCTTGATCTTCATTTTCTTCCTCCTCGTCCTCGTCTTTTTCAACATCTCCATAATTCTCCTCGTCATCTTCATGCAGCTCCCCTATCATGAAGTTGGTCAGCAAATTGGTCTGAGCAAGTCTCATCAAATTCATATCAAAACCAACCACATCTCCTTCTTCTTCTTGTGGACCACTAGTATCCTCATCCTCGTCCTCTTCTTCAGGCTTGATCAATTTGAGCTGATTTGTGTTGTAACTTCGACAATATTTACATTTCAATCCCAAAACATGGTATGGCGCATTGGATTTACCTTTGCAATCATTGCAGCTTACAATACATCTCCAAGTATTATATGGTGCAGGTAGAGGCGATTGATTAATTTCTTGATCCAATATTCGGAATTGAGTCTCAACATTGACCACCGTCTTCTTACACAATGGACATTTGTAAGAATGTTTGACTAGCTCATCGTAGCAGTGCTGGTGAATCGAATGCCCACACTTCATAAACACCACTTTGCTTACTGACGTGAAGAGATATTCATTGCAAATAGGACAATTGCAATGTGTCGTGTTGGTCAAACATTTGTGCTTTTCTCTCAAATCTATCGATAAGCAAATATTGCACTCGTCACAATGGAAGTAATCCTTGTCTATACCCAATCCTAACCGACAAATACCACATTTGTCACAGTGATAAATATCTTTAGTAGTGTCATTATCATACAAGACACATTTCAGGCAAAAGTAATTGGCCAATTCCTGTTCACAATTTATGCAGTATGCTGTATCGGGAACTTGTGGTGTGTTACAATTCATACACAAGATATGCTTAACGTCAGAGCGAATCAACTTATGACTGTGCTCGGCAGCATCATGACAAAATCGACATGGGTACCATTTCAAACATGTAGGACATTCTATCTTACAGTTTCTTTGATAATGTTGACACCCTAAAACGGAATCGTATGGATGATCATGATATGAAGGTAATTGATCTTGTTCCGTTAAAATGACTTCGTCGCCATCGGTGTCTGTTTCCGACCCGGACATATCATTTCCAAAACCATCCACTTCCATCGAATCATTGGACAGCTGCCTTACTTCTTCTTCGGGTTCCTCTTTCAAATCTGTAATCAGAGTCAGTGACCGAATTCCATTCAATACTAATGTTTGATGCTTTAGTTTGGATGGCAATAAAAGCTCATTTTTATTCTCTTTGACGAGCTTTTCGTTCACGTATTTATAATAGTTTCCCATCATTAACCTCGTTACTAGTTTATTTTTCAGCTTTTGATGCAATTCAGTCAATCCTTGAATCTTCTGAATTTTCTTTCTAAGCAAATCTTCTTTGATAAAATCATTCAACGAATCTAAATCTGACAATGCTTTGACCTCTTCAACGGTGAGACCCTCAATGTTATCAAGATCACTGGTCACTGTTCCGCTATCTTCATTGTTACTTGTTGTAGATGCGGTAAGTGCCAAATCAATCGATCTGAATTTGTCTCTTCTTCTTCTTTTGCTTCTTGATGTACTCCTTATTGTTTCCGGTCTGACGATTTCATTGATCAATGGCTGATCACTATTTACAATTTTCCGAACTCCCACGGGCTCTGTTTGCTCATCAGAAATGATCTCATCGTCTGTGGTTTGATTGTGATGGTGGTTATGGACCTCACCTGTTTCGTATTCATCTTCAAAATCGCTAATATCTTCTGCCGGAAGAGATATCGTCTCATTTATGATATCGGTGAGTGGCTGTAACCGTTCCAAGGCTGTTGTAATGTTTAGCCCTAGGTTCAAGTCATTCAAAAAGTTATTCATTTGAATTCGCGAAGAGATCGCGGTTTTGATTGAATTGACCAACTTTTGTTTATCCTGCTGGCCATTGACCGGATCGACTTTCGCTTCATCTTCTTTCTTGTCTGTGGTAGCATGAATATAGCTCGATACGTATGCGGAGAATTCTTTAGAAAATTCTTGGATCCTGCTTAACTCAAAATTGGGCATGTTAGGCATGTTGGGCATGTTGGGCATGTTAGGGAAGTTAGGTAGATTCGGTAGATTCGGAAGATTGGGCATATTGGGCAAATTGGGCATGTTCGGCAAGTTGGGAAGAAAAGCTTCGCGTGAGAGGTACGATCCGATATTAAAGTTCAATGAGTTCAAGTTCAAAAGCCCAATTCTGTCAAGGTCATCTGCCAATGAGTTGTCACTGTCTTCCGAGCCTTTTCTGTGCCTAGTAGCACTCTTTCTATGTTTGCTCTTCCTGATCTTTCTCTTCGGCTTATTCTGACCATCCCCTTCTTGCCACAATTGGCTGTCGAGCCCATATTGGGCCTTGGAGGCACCATCATGATCCATTGCTAGACTGTCAGTCATTTTTGACAAGTGATGCCTGGACTGGACCGGAAAACCTGGAGAATCAATTGTGTAGAAACAAGAGTTCTTTCGTGAGTTGGCGATGGTTGTCCTTTAAGTTCGCTTTTATGTCAACGACTCCACTCTCAGCCGGTAAGTATGCTGACTTGGTTCCTCGGTTGAAATATACCAATGACATTAGATGGCTTAGTAGTGATTCCGGGAGTGTGTATAGTAGGGAAATTAAATATACTATCACGAGCCAGTGTGCATACAAGGGCTGGAGTCACTAGTACCAATTTGCTGTAGTGAAGCTGGAACACATAGCAAGTCGTGAAAAAGAAGAGAGCAGTAAATGAAAACTACTATGTATCTCAGACAATTAGCTCTGATCTTCCTCTTGTTCAAGTAGGGGACAATAATTAAAAAATGTTTACACTTTATCACTGGTACCACATAGTCGATTATATAGGTGATGTAATACGTGGGTGGGGTGGATTGAATCTCTTTCTTCATGACAAAGTATACCGTACACGAGCGAGAGTGGCTTAATATAAGCAGTGGTCTATGCATTGTTTTGGCAGCGTTGTGTAATTACTTATATTACTCTTGTAAAAATGAAAATAATGTTGCAACCAAATTTCGATTTTGTCAAATTTTTGCAATTAAAACTCAAATCAGTAGTGTAAAATATTCTTAAAAAATTAACCAGCAATAATCAAGAATATTTCTCTGAAGATAATATCTATTCGACCAATCTTTCTTTCTTGAAGTCTAAATCAATAATATTGGTTTGGTTATTATCCGAATAAGTCCCAGTACTTGCATTCTTATCTAGTCGTGCACTTACCAATATATATACAGTCGCAGCTTGTTTCAAAGTATAACTAACGAAATACAATCGCTGCTACAATATATGAAGAGTAGTTGTTAAACCCAGGCTCTTTAACTTCGTTCGTAGGTCACTAGAGCAACAGCACATTGAAAGATCGCTTGAACCAGGCAGAATACGAAAAAGAGCCACAAATGGACCCCCCGTCTCATATAAATATACCTAGCGATGAGTTGCGAGGAACTATCGATAAGACAGTGGCATATATTCTCAAGAATGGCGAAGGGTTCGAAGCAAGGCTAAAGGAGAATAATAAAGAGCATAAATTCGACTTCTTGGAAGAAGGATCTGAATTTTACGAATACTATAGCTGGAAGATGGGAAGACATACCGGCGAAGCCAATTCAACTGAGGTAGCAAATCCGGAAACAAACAAACCAATAAAAGCCAGCAAACCCCTCAAATTCAAAACCAAGTTTCCCAGGCCAATATCAACCTTGGATTTGGATATTATCAAACTTACAGCATTATTCGTGGCCAAAAATGGCGATTTGTATTTGCCCAAACTCATCAAACATCAAGATACCAATGAAAATAAAGCTCAATTTGAGTTTACTAAAAAGTCTCACTCACTCTACGGACTCTTCGAACAATATATTGAACAGTACCGGACGGTAATTAATTTCTTGGATGGCAATCACGAAGAACTCGACCATAAACTAAATGAGGATATTATTCAAAGGGCTTATCAGCGTGCCCAATACGATGCTCAACATACAGTCATGATACGGCAAGAAAGAAAACAAAAGCAAGATATTCAAAAGCTTTATGCTTCGATTGACTGGCAAGACTTTGCTATTGTTGGACGGATAGTTTTTGATGCTGTCGATGAAGTTCAGGAATTGGCAATGCCATTAACAAGAGAAGAATTGGTCCACAGATCATTAACTTCGAAAAGAAAGGAAATAGAATTGACAATGGCTCAACCAACGAAGATAGAAGCTCTTGTCGAAAAAGAAGAGTCAGAAGCAAAGACTTCTTCTATACCACAAATTCCAGTACCAAAAGGAATGAAGATTAGAGCAGCAGGCGAGTCTAGATTGAAAAAGAGTAAACCTGCTACCACTACTTCGAAGGAAAAGCTCATAAAGTGCCCTATTACAGGGAAAATGATACCTGAGCTGGAATTCGATACTCATTTAAAGATACTATTACGGAATCCAACATACAAGGTAGAACAAGAAAATTTCATGAAAAAGAATTTTACTTATGCATCGAACCTTACTACGGATCAGGTTTATGAAAATATCAAGAGATTGGTAGGGAAAAGACAAGACTCCGAAGTTGATACTCTGGTGGAAAAGAGACCAAGAATAGGACCACAGAAATAGTGAAAAATTGAAGTTTGTAAATAGAAATAGAAATGTACAAATATTTAAATCGCGAGTAGCAATTTTCCAGGATCTGATATATATTAATATACAATTGTTTCAGGTAACCGATATATATATTTTATTAAATACACAAATAAACAAAAAGGAGAAGTTTTTTACCATAGGCATAGCAATTATTTGATAGAATCCCAACTTTTCTGCACCTAAAGCTACAACAAAGTATAATGACAACAGTAGGTTTAGTATTAAGGGTTCTGAGTAGTTATAATGGGTTGGATGAAAATTTACTAGTACCCGATATGTATACAAGAAAAGTTATTCATCTGAATTCAAATAAACTTAAGCCTTTAAGGAAGAGGCTCTCTTCTTCTTGATCTCAGCTTGGTGAGACTTACGTTCGTGCAATCTCTTGGCCAACAATTGAGCGTATTCAGCAGCAGCATCTCTTTGTTGTTGAGCGTTCTTGATCTTTTGAGTCTTCAAAGCTCTCTTTCTTTGTAAGGTTTGAGGAGTAACCAAACGTTGAATCTTTGGGGCTTTGGTGTAGGTCTTGTCACCCTTGGTAACTTCACGTCTAACAACGAATTGTCTGACATCGTCTTCCTTGGTTAAACCGAAGAATTTTCTAATGTTGTTAGCTCTCTTTGGACCTAATCTCTTTGGGGTGGTGGCATCAGTCAAACCAGAGATGTCATTGTCACCTTGCTTGACAATAGAAAGAGCAAGGACAGCCAAGTCTTGGCCGACGATACATCCTCTGACGGACTTTCTCTTTCTTTCACCGTTTCTTCTTGGTCTGTAACAAGAGTGACCCTTAGCTAATAATAACTTAACTCTGGTTGGGTGCATGACACCTTGTTTCATTGGGAAACCTTGCTTGTCGTTACCACCAGTGATTCTGAAGATGTAACCCTTGAATTCGTCACCGACAGAGTCACCTTCGACTTCTTGACCCATACGCTTTTCGTAGAAAACACGTAATTTATGTTCGTCATCGATATCGATACTTTTTTGGGTACCGTTGGCTGGGTAAGAAATGTTTAACTAGAAATGTTAGTAAAGGAACGATGATAATTCTTGGGGCGAAAACACTGATAGGTTATAGTATTGAAATCCTTGATTGTTGTGTGTCATAAAATTCTGTAAAAAGATGTTGAATATTCTTTCATTCTTATCATTGGACATCTATCGAAGACGGAAGTGTTTTAGTACATCTATTTGATTGATAATTTGTTCAGATGATTTGTTAGAAGACTCTGCTTTGAACTGCTTTGCTTACATCTTGTTCATTGATTCGTTGTTTTGTTTAAGTCCACGAAAATTTGATGGGGCTTCATGTCTCTTTATTGATGGTTAAATTGACGATTGTTGGCTCCTCCGACACTTCATTATTCTTATGATATGATGATTCATTCGTACTCTGGAATTACTCTAGCCTATTGGTCTTGCTTCCCATATATTCGTGACCACACATACCTTCATCTTGAACTGGTCTACCTATGCTATGCCTTTTCGAAAGTAAAAAAGTTTTGAACAGAAAAATTTTATATGAGGAAACTTGATGGTGAAATTTTCTTTGTGTAGCGGAAGTGAAAATTTCGTCGTGAGAGGGTCGGATCTGTGCACACGTGATCATGGTTTGGGGTGTGTATGGGCGTGTGATGGTTGATGGTTACGTTATATATTGCGGGTTGGAGGTAGATCCGCGGGGGGATGAGTGCGCATTGGTCGACACAAATATTTTGGCACGTGAATATATGACAGTAGGGTTTAAGCCCTAACGAGATGGTGGGCTGCGTTGGGTTTGGATACTTGTCGCGAAGGGATTGAGTTGCAAAATACGGCTATAGGTAAATCAAATATTGCAACCAGTCCCAATTACTTTGAAATGTGTTAACGTGTATCGTCATATATTTGGCATAACAGTAATAATACAACAAGTCCTATCATGATCATTTATATTGTACAAAAGAAGAAGTGAATATACCATTGGCCCCGTTATTTCTTGGAAGCACCAGGACCAGGATTGGTCTGGTTGCCTTGATTTACATTACTAAAGGATGAGTTGGACATGAAATGTAATGGTGAAGGCAATGTATCGTTTCGGGTGGCGGGGCCTCTATTTTGGTTCCCTGGTTTTCGGTTGCCGTTATCAGCGAATGGTTGGCCTACAGAGGCGGAAAGTTGGCTAGTGGGACCAGTAGGACCTCCAGGACCCGCAGAGGGTAACATTCCCATAAAATAACTATTATTAATGGGGGTCATTCCTGGAGGGTTGGGCCAGTCTTGAGGAGCGTAGAAAGTGGAAGGCGAAGGGAACATATCATTGACATACCTTGATGGTAGGCCCGACATTGGAGTTTGTTCACCATTTGCAACTCCAGAGTTAGAAGGGCCATTGACCCCATGTTGTTGCATATTTTGATATTGTAACAGGCCGTGTTGCACCGATAATGGTGGAGACCGGATCTTGGAGGAGTTGTTTCCAGTGTTGGTGTTTCCGCCGTCATTATTTGGCGGATTGAATACATGGTTCATTATAGGCGTTGGTAGTATGGAACCTGGGTACGCATTGGAAGGCGAATTTTGAGGTAGTGACGTATAGAACATATTGTTTATATTGTTATTGTTATTATTGTTGTTGTTGTTACTCGTGTTGATCGATAGTGGAAGTGGGGGTGCCGTGGCACTTGCAGGCGATGAACTTTGCGACTTATTTTGAATAATCAATGGTAAAGTTGGTTTTCTTGACCCATCAGGAGACCTGAAGGACGAGAAATTGGAGGACCTGCCCGAAATCGGGGGAATGTTTCCGCCTCCTAACAAATTGGAGTGAGGATGAAGGTGGGTCAGCGAGTGGCCTCCTTGAGTTTCCAGGTTCGGATTCGCGGTACCATTATTTGAATTCTGTATAATGTTGTGCATTGATACATCTGTTGACGCACTGATATCGGAGCGACGAACGCTACTATGTCCTCCATTGGATGAAGACTGTAAAGATGTATCGAGTGCACTGATAGTACGCGCACTATCGGCGACTCCACTCTTGTTCTTGTTGTTTCCCTTTGAGTCAGACGGAATCTGAACCCTCAAGATTGGGCGCAACGACTGAGACGAGTTGGAATTGATGGAATCCTCACGCTTATGAGAAGTTTTGAGACCAGAACCTGAATTTCCTCCAGAATTATTGTCTTCATTTTTCGATCTATAGTTCGGTTGATTGAAGGTGGGCATGTTGGTCATGGAAATATGATGGGGAGGAGGTGGGGCTTTCGGAGCAGTTAATTGTGGTGACGACCTAGTTTTTTTCACGTCCGAGTAAGTTCGTTTAATACGCTTAGGTTCAGGGGTATCACTATCATAGTCTGAGTCACCATCATCAACCGCCTCATCATCAACGCTAACGTCAATACCATGATACCCTGCCGCCTTTTTGGTGAGTTTCTCATGGAGAAACTTCTTTTTGCGATAGTTACCATAGTTTTCGGGAGATTTAGATTCCTGAACCTTGTGGGTTCCTCCTGCATTCTTTTGATAGAACTTGATGAGCTCATTGGTGTCAACCGAAGAAAACTCATACACCTTGTTGTTGCTACCCACGATCATGACCGCAAGGTCGACTTGGCATAAGACCGCCAACTCGTGAGCCTTCTTGAAGAGCCCGGCCTTCCGTTTGACGAACGTAACCGTCCGATTACGGTCATCAGTAAGTGGTTGGATCTCAATCTTTCTCCTTCCCATAGTGTGAGTCGACGTCCATATATATTAGAAAGTAAGGAGAGTGCACGGACGTTG